>JAEQML010060164.1:0-27593 GCA_016904865.1 Pissodes strobi | reverse complement strand
AACAAAAAGTACATATATTAACTTCTAAATCAAAATTGTAAAAAACTGAAAATAACTAAAATATATATATACCTACTTTTAGAGCTCTTGCTGGAACTCTAAATGTAAAAAGGTGTTTTTTTCACGTTTTTTTTTTTCAAAATAATGTATTTTTTGATGCATAAATAATCAAAGACAAACAATGTGTTTTATTTATATTCAACGCGGTACTAAACCAAGCAAATTTTAAAACTAAAAATAATAATTTCCTCAACAAAATTAAGCTTTATAGTTATTTAATTCTTATTTTAAGAAAACAAATTAAAAGCCAATAATCTTCGTATTGTGAATATATTTTCTAAGGTATGAATAACAAAAAGTGCATATACTAACTTCTAGATCAAAATTGTAACACATTGAAAATAGCTAAAAAAAAACAATATTTTTAGAGCTCTTCCAGATTTTCAATGCATTGGACACACACTTTTTTAGAATATTGCAAACAAATTGGCTTTTTGCATTGAACACATAAATAACCAGTTGTTGTTTTCGAATTTTGGGTACCAGATAGAACAATTCTTCTTTTGATTGCTAGGAAAAACATGCTAAGCAACAACTGGTGCCTATGGTGCCTTCTTCAAAATTCTCAGGCAGGATTATCTATAACAAGCCACCCTCTTCACTCAACAGACGAGCTATACAGCCTAAGTAATAGCATTTATATTTCCTCTGAAAAATCGATACGCAAAGGCTAGATAGAGAACAATGGATGGCCTTTAACCCAAACTGTTGTGAGGAATTGTGAGGAAACTACATGTATAGTATATGTTGGTGTGCTAACCCAAACTACATGTATAGTATCTGTGAGGAAACTACATGTATAAGGTAATTCCAGGAGAGTTGCCCCAACGGGGCATTTAAAGATCCTTTACAGGCGTAGCCGACTATGTCAAAATCGGCCTCTCTTATTGGTCGATCCGCATGGCCCTCCGCTCGCTTTGCTTGCTACGGGGGCTCAAGAAAAGGAAACTAACCAGGTGCTAACCCAAATCTAACCCAAGACATACCCAAAATCAAGAAAACTGTTTAGAAACATAATCTTAAAAAAATAATAAAAAAAGCAACGGGGTTTGAACCCGTGCCGTCCAGGTGGGACCCACCTATCTAAACCTTTACACCACGAGAGCTCTTGCGACAAATTGATTGCATCACGAAGACATATTGTAATACGAGATGGATCGACCAATAGGAGAGGACGATTTTGATATAGTCGGCTACGCCTGTAAAGGATTTTTAAATGTCCCACCGGGTGAGATGCCCTGGTATCTGTACTTTCGCTACTTATTACCAGAGGGCGCACCCACTTTACCGCCGTGTTCATTGTGGTTAGTTGATCATATGTTGTGTCACGCTTCATTTCGCTGGCTGCCCGTATTGTTTTTTTAGGCTATTTAAGGTAAGTTTCATCAGAAATTACTCGTTGTATATAAAATGCTTGCATATTAAGTGTGCCAAATGTAGTTTGCTAGGTTTAAGTCCGGTCTATGTTAATATATCAGGTGAATAGTGTCTGTAGTTACATCTGAACCACAGGCACTTGTTGTTTCCAAACGATATCAAATATGGCGGTTGGGGCATCTATACCTTACCAAAAGGACAGAAGCCCCGGGGCGTCTCTACCAGATAAAAGGAGAGTTGCTCCGGGGCGTCTATCCCTAAATTTGTATTCAAGTAAAACTAACATTAATTTCTGTTGTTTTAGACATGCCGACAAGGTATAAAAGAAAGCCCGGCGACGCTCAAAGAAGACAATGGACACAAGAAAGCTTAGTGGAAGCTCTTAGGAAAGTAGAAGCTGGTGATATGGGTATCAATAAAGCTGCCCGTCATTATGGCATTCCTTCAAGAACTCTTCGAAGGCGAAGACAAACTGGCATTTTGCATGATATTCCCCTCGGTCCTCAGGAAATATTAGGTATTGAAAATGAGAAATGACTGGTAGTTCACATTCAGAAACTCGAAAAGGTTGGATTTACTCCTGATGGCTACACAGTGCAGAAGGTTGGCATACTAGTTCGCCGAAAAAATAGGAATCGCCACAAATTCAATAGAGACACACAAATGGCCGGTTATCATTGGCTAGAATTTTTTCTGTGTAGAAATAAAGAGTTGAGCATTCGAAAATCTCAAGGTTTGTCACTTGCTAGAAGTGAGGGCATGAATAGAACTGAAGCAAAAAAAAAGTTTTTTGAAATTTTAACCACCGTCTTTACGGAATTTAATATGTTTGGAAAGCCCGGAAAAGTATTTAACATGGATGAGACCGGATATCAAATAATGTTTTTCGAAAAGTTATCAAGACTTGTTATTTTTCTAGTATTTTTAATAAAAAAACCTTTAACGGTCTTTTATTTATTTACTTAGTTATTTATTTACATAAATAGGGCCACACTATCAATTTTTTTACATGCCATCAATAAAAATTAGTAATTCGACATCAATTATTTAATTTTCAAATTTTTTTGCACTGGCGCATCAATCCCATTTTCATGGGGCTTCTCACCCGGGTGATCGGGATAGATGGCCACAAACAGTATTTTACTTAAGTCCAGTTTGGACATTCTGTCATTTGAATTTGTGGATTTTATATAGCATAGGTCTTCCAGACATACTCAGGTATACATTACTAATTTTGAAAAAATTACTATCCTAAATCTCATTTAATTATGAAATTTTTCCCTTTGGTGGTGCAACTCTCCCGGAATTACCTTACGTTAATTTGTGAAGCGTGTCTTTGTACTGCTACACTTAAAACTGTCGTCGATGAATTGTGAAAAACTGGAATTCGACCATTTAAAGCAGGTGTCTTTCAAAAGCATGAATTCATAGCTAGACAATTTGTAGAGCGAAATGCGCCCCAATGGAGGGAATGATGACAATCAGAACGATTCAGCTTCATCTAAAGTATATTTTATAATTCCAAGAGATCCAGAAAACTCCAGTAACCCAGCTTTCCACATCTTCCAAAGCGGAGACCTCATTCTTGGTAACAGGAAATCCCCATAAGACCATCTCTAGCAATACGGCGGAAGAGCGTCGGAAGAAATTGTCCCAATCAAAGGCCAAGAGACGTAATATCATTGAAGTTAAAAATCCGAATGGTATATTATCGACAAAACCTCCCAAGAAGAAAGTAAGGAAATATCAGTCAAGTTCAAGCGCCAGTGAGGATGAAACACCAGTTTTACTGGTGCTCACTGATGAAAAAGATAGTTCAATCAAATAAATATACGCCATGTGCTATTTGTGGAAAGCCTTTCTCTAAAGACAGGCTAGGAGAAAAATGGATAAATTATTCAAAATGTTTCACGAGATGTGTTTATCTTCAACAACAGTTAAAATTTTTGTTTGTGATGTTTGATGTTTGTATGAATGAGTAAATAGAGCTAGTTCAGTAGAAACATTTATAAATACCTTTTCAGCTCAATAAATTTAGAATACGTTAGAAGAAGAGGACGAAATAAAGACACCTCTTTAAGGAAAATTAAAATTTATATTTTGTATTATTAGTCCTTATTGATTCCTCTTTCAAGATCCAAATTAATCCTATTGTTTATTTTTTTAAAACATTATATTGCAATATTTTTTCGTATTAAATAAATATGCAAATTTCCTAAATAATCTTATTTTTTGAGACACTCAAGATTAAAATGATTAAAAATCATTAAAAAAAGGATATAATTTTTCTGGAAAAAATTGCAATGTCATGTGAAGGATGATTCATATATTTTAGAATTT
Source organism: Pissodes strobi (assembly GCA_016904865.1). NCBI lineage: Eukaryota > Metazoa > Arthropoda > Insecta > Coleoptera > Curculionidae > Pissodes > Pissodes strobi. Next base: position 23,816 of record JAEQML010060164.1, on the reverse strand, counting down.
ATGGGGTGAGGTCTTAGTAGACGCTTCAATTCAATTAAACCTACATGGTGCGCCACTTAAAACAAAACGAGTAAATTTCGTCTAATATGTCTCAATTTGAGGGCAGAATTTAATTATCCAGGAAACGTGGAAACATAATATTATTGCACCACTCGAACAGATCTTATTTTTTCATTTTATTGTTCGGTTATAGCTTGTCTTATATAGGGTTGCTCAAAGAGCTGAACATAATATGTCAACTTGAATACAAATTTTTTAATGGCCTGAACAACATTCTAGACCTATTTCATATAATTTCCTACACAAAGTGACGATGGATTATTGATTACAACTTTTAAATTATTTAATAACATGTATTTCAAATTCGTCGTCAATAAATTGGATGAAACACTATATTATAACTTGCTTTTTACCTGTACAATTATTTCTCTTTAAAATACCTTCACCATCCTGTCCATATTAGATTAGTCAACGGTCTACCTGGGCTGCTATTGGGAGAATTTACCTATACGATGCTTAAATTAAACTACCTTCACCATTTTGTCAACAAAACTTTTATTTACCGGTTTGTTCGTCGGATTTAGCCTCGTTAGACTTTTCTTCATATATATTGAGGCGCTTGCCAGAGAAATAGATATGTATTAGTTCTTTGTAATGTATGATCACTTTCAGGCAAAAATAGGGAAAGTTTAAACCGATTGCACTAACCAGGATATGAAGTTTTACATTCCTAAAGTAACTAGAAGTTAATGCATATATTGGTATTTTTTTTGCAAATATGTTTTTGTCGAAAATAAATAAATGTATAAATATTGCTTACTTTAGAACTTGCTTGCCTAATCTTTGCAATAAATTAAGGCTTACTTTCTCTTTTTATACATAAAAACTGAGTTTTTAAGAACTTTTTATTGGTGTTTTTCGCATATAAATCCCAGCTTTTAAGGACTTTATTTTATTTCAGTTTGTAATGCTTTTTTAAATATCTATTAACAGCAGTGCTTTTATAGACTACAGGGTAGACTAATAAATCCAGTACTTTTTTCATCGAATAAAAATTTAGTTTTACCGCCAATGATTCCATATGACTCCTGGCAAAGAAAATTATACCTATAATTTTCCCTTTAGCTCTTGACAGGGCAATAAATACAAAATATTGCAAACCGCTGCATCTATAATTTTGGGCATGACCGAAAATTAAATTCACTTAAAAATTATTCCTACAATTCTATTGTTTATAAAAAAACACATTACGGAATAGAGAACAAATTTCAAAAATAATTGACACACAATTATTAAGAATTTGCTTTCGAATAGGAATTGATTGCCGCCACTGGCTCTAGGAAATTTTATTTAAATAATACTCTTTCCTAGGAGAGGCTGGAAACGACGACTTAACCCGCGCTATTAAGATTAATGAGTCGAATTTTCAGCGTGTTTGGGGCTCCGTAATCTCCTGTACACGCCAGCATCTAATTTTTACTGTTCAAATTATGAACAATAACGTCAAGCCATTAGGGCCGCTTTAAAATAACATACAGAAGTGATGAGGTAGAGGGTTATAAGTATTAATAGAGTGTAATGGTATGATAATACACTTCTGCAAGTCTATGAGAGCTGCTTATGTTGCACATAGATAAATTAAGGTTTTGTCCGACGAATTCAATAAGGATTTATTCTTACATGATAGTGAAGACAAACGAAATCTGTCAAAGCCTTTTTTTCATCGATAATAATGATTATAATTATTATGTATCATTGCGCCGAAAAAAACTAGGGCAGCAACATTGTAGCTCCTAGGCTATAAAGAGAAAATAAAACCTATTTGGGCAAGGTTATATCTAGCTGTTACAAGTTTCCTCGAATACAATATGCGACGTTTTTGGATCATGCAATACGAGGTGAAAACAAAAGTACTCTAATAGCCCAAGAAATTGGAGTGTATTTTGCTGGCCTAGTTTTAATTCGGCGCAATGGTACTTACACTATACTATATCCACTATCCAGAATAAAAAGCTGTTTGGACAAGATTATATCAGGTTCTAATGTCGCTCTTTAGGGGTTTCCTCGGTTTACAATATGCCGCTTTTTTAGATTATGCAATACCAGTTTCTAATTAATAGTTCAAGAGATTAAAGTATATTTTGCAGGCCTATTTTTTTTCGGCGCAATGGTACGCATACTATAATGTACCCATAAGCACTTGCTATATGCAGAATATAAAATCTATTTGGACAAGATTATACCGTCGCTGTCGTTACCATCAACGATGAAAGGTTATAATGCCCAGCTTTTTACAAGTTACCTGGGATGGTTTGGTTTGATTTGTTGAGCCCCCCGGAGAACCAATAGCTTTGCTCAAATAGGCAATTCGCCAGAGGCAGAGCTACCCTTCTGCTTGTGTTACACGTTACTCCAGTTTGAGGGGCCTTGTATTCGGGGTGGGAACCTCCAGTATGACATGCCTGTGCCCCTGGCTTGCCCCACTCTTGCACGCAACTATAATCTATGATCGGCGCAGAAAGAAATGGTTCCACGGCAGCGTCCGGCTGCCCCCGGCCTGGATACCGGCGTGAATGGGTATTTCTTCTGGCTAAATATCGATGAACGGCACAGACTACCCTGCTATGACGTCCGATTCTTCCTCGGGGAGCCCAAACGGTCCTTGAACGATTGCCACGGGTCACCCAAAATGGTGACGGAAAGTTGAAACCCGACACGTGATTCAACCGAGAACGAAGTGGAAGTGAAGTTACCTCGGTTAAAATATGTTACATTTTTAGAATGAAAAGATGAAAGCAAAATATATTCTATCAATCCAAGAGATTAGAGTACATTTTGCACGCCTAGTTTTATTTTCGACGCAATGATAACTATACAAAATGAACGTGAAACTTTCACTTTTGTTTAAAGTCTATTGATTAATGTACGAATATTAAATTGACTTCGATGGTTTAGTGACTAGATTTCTAATAGTTACGCAATGTGTTTACTGAGTGGATATTGTGGGTTCTAATATTATTCGGTGTCAAAGTCTCCGTTATGCCTTTTAAAATGCCTTTTTCACTTTTCCGTTGGATTAGATGTTAGCGCAATGACGGATCAGTATCCAAGACCAATATTTAAACGTTTTTGAAGTTACCAAAATTTGGATATAAAAAGGACTGCTTGCAAAATAAATGAAAGCTTATTTGACTTGACATATGATGATGACATGATGAGTACATTTCAACACTAGTGCTGAAAAGTTGATTTCAACACGCGTATGATATAAATTGTTCTCCTAAGAATGTAAAGAGGGCTTTTCTACCTCATTTTCATAGGTGGTAGTAGGAAAAATAGTGAACAGTACTCGTATGAATGTACGTTATTTCCACAAAAATATTAACTTTCTGGTATGCAACAATTTCTGTGGATTTTGCTACAATTTTGTTAAGATATCCATCCATACCATAAAATCCATAGAAAGATTACTCAAAAAGAGAATTTTTCTTTGGAATCAGAAAAAACGAAGGCTGAGACAAAAAAAAGATGGTCGTAGGAACAATAGTGAACACTACTCTTGTGAAAGTACGTTACTTTCAACACTTGTTATGTAATATATTATTACGTATTCACCATTTCGTAAATTATTTTTTTTATGCTATTATCAACTTCCTTGTATCCATAACATAACATCCATAGAAATATTGCCAAAAGAAGAGGATTTATGTTTGGAATCAGAGAAAACAAGATGTTGTGGATTTTGCTACAATTTTGTTAAGATATCCATCCATACCATAAAATCCATAGAAAAATTGCTCAAAAAGAGTTTTTTTCTTTGGAATCAGGAAAAACGATAGCTTCAGACGGAAAAAGGATGGTCGTAAGAAAAATAGTGAACACTACTCTTGTGAAAGTACGTTACTTTCAACACTTGTTATGTAATATACTATTACATAATCACCATTTCGTAAATTCGATTTTATTACATTATACTTCTAACTTCTATTTTCTGTCTTCTGTCAATTTTTCCAATTTCTGTGGATTTAGCTACAATTTTGTTAAGCTATCCATCCATACCATAAAATCTATAGAAAGATTGCCCAAAGAGAGAATTTTTCTTCGGAATCAGAAAAAACGAAAGTCTGAGACGAAAAAAGGATAGCCGTAGGAAAAATAGTGAACACTACTCTTGTGAAAGTACGTTACTTACAACTTACAATACATGTTATGTAACATATTATTACATATTCACCATTTCGTAAATTCGATTTTATTATACATTATACTTCTATGCAATAATTTCTATGGATTTTGCTACAATTTTGTTAAAATAACCATCCATGTCATAAGATCCATAGAAAAATATCCCAAGAAAGAAGATTTTTCTTTGGAATAAAAAAAACAAGACGTTGAGACAAAAAAAACATGGTCATAAGAAAAATAGTGGACACTACTCGTGTAAAAGTACGTTTTCAGCACTTGTTATGTAATACACTATTACGTATTCTCTCTCCCTTCAGTCCTTCACCCTACGTGAGGGTATGGTGACGTCATGTATTCATTCTCTTGACTTCTTCGGCCCAAGTTACTCGATTCTGCACCATGTGTGAAGCCTCCGGTAGTAGGTTGTAGCCCACTAGGGTTTTAATTTGGTCTATCCATCTCTTAGGTGATCTTCCACGTGTTCGTCTTCCTTCTCCTTTCCCCTCTATCATCAGTCTTTCCATTGAGGTGTCGCTTCTAGCAATATGTCCAAAATATCTCAGTATTGATTGGTTGATTTTTGTGACCAGGCGTGTCCCAATTTTTAGTTCTTCGATAATGGAGATGTTTGTTCATGGTATTCGTAGCATCCGTCGATACATTTCCAAGGCGCTTATTCTTTGTTATCACCCTCCTTCAGAGTCCAGGTTTCGGAGCCATACATGGCAATAGGGAAGATGAGGGAATTTGCAATGCGCAGTTTAGTGTTTCGGGTGATTGTTGTAACCCTCCATATTTTAGTCAATTTTGTTGTTGCGTTACTCGCCATTGCCATCCGTCGTCTAATCTCAAGCTCGCATCCTCCAGAGTTTGTTATCATGGAACCTAAGTAATTGAATTGGTTTACAACCTCGTATCCAGCCACGGTTTGAACACCAGGTTGATTGTTATGAAGGCGGTCTACAATCATCGTCTTGGTTTTTTTTGTTTGCTTAATTCCAAGCCATATTCTTCGCTAATAGAGCACAATCTAGCCATAATCTCCTTTAGTTTCTCTTTGCTGGCAGCGATGACCACGGTATCATCCGCTTATTTATCCTCCTGCCCCCCAATATTCCACCGTTCCATTCTTCCATTACTCTACGCATAATATATTCTGTGTAGGTATTAAATAGGATTGGCGAGAGTATGCATCCCTGTCTCACTCCTGCGTTGGATTTGAAACTACTCGATAGCGTGTTATTAGCTCTGATTTTAGCATTGTTGCTCTCATAAAGTCGTTTGACCAAATATATAAGGTGAGGTGGAGTGCCCATTTCTAGAAGGATAGTCCAGAGTGTATTCCATTTTACCTTCTCAAATGCCTTGGAGTAGTCCACGAAACATAGGTACATTTCAGTGTTGTATTCCCTCGATTTCTCTATGATCTGTCGAAGATTCAGAATCTATTCTCTAGCCCTTTCCGGGGATGAAACCTGATTGTTCGTCTGATATATGCGGAAGAAGGGATGGTTTATGGCGCTCATTGATGATGGTTAGGAGTATTTTACTAGCATGAGGAATCAGGGCGGTTGTTCTGTAATTACCGCATTCCAGGGAGCCTTGTTATGTATTACGTATTCACTATTTCGTAAATTCATTTTTTTTATACTATTATTAACTTCCTTGTATGCTACAATTTTCTTAAGGCATCCATCCATACCATAAACCCCATAGAAAGATTGCCAAAAGAAGAGGATTTTTCTTTGGACTCAGAGAAAGCAGGACGATGGGACAAAAAAAAGGATGGTCATAAGAAAAATAGTGGACACTACTCATGTGAAAGTACGTTATTTTCAACACTAGTTATGTAATATACTATTACGTATTCACCATTTCGGAAATTATTATTTTTTTTAATTATACAATTATCAACTTCCTTGTATGCAATAATTTCAGTGGATTGGTTATAATTTTCTTAAAACATCCATCCATACCATAAAATCCATAGAATGATTGCCAAAAAAAGAGGATTTCTCTTTGGAATCAGAGAAAACAAGAAAAAGGACGGTCGTAGGAAAGAGGAACACTACTCGTATGAAAGTATGTCATTTTCAACACTTGTTATGTAATATAACTATAACGTATTCACCTTTTCGTAAATAAAAATTTTTTGAATTATACTTCTGTTTTCCGCCTGAAAAAAAAATATTAGCTTCCTTGCATGCAACGCTTTCTGTGGATTTTGCTACAACTTCGTTAAGTTATCTATCCATGACATAAAATCCATGGAAAATTGTTTTTATTGTAGAAAAAATTATATTTCCAACTCATGCGAAAAGTCTCTTTTCCGCCCTCGACTGCTTGTCCGAATCTCTCTCCTTGTCGTTCGAGCCAACGGCAGTCACGTGCCAGAAAGTTTCACTTTCCGCACTCATTAGGAATATGACTATTTCATATTCCCTGGTGACATAACAGTCTCAAACCCACTAACTATCGTATAGTTACAATTAAAAAATGAAAGACTGATGAATATGACTAATAAAAACATCGGTTCTTACTTAGACTGTCAAAAACCAAAAGGTATTTAAAACAGTCAACAAACTAAAGCACATTCGAAAAAAAAAACAATTCACTTACTCACCTTGGATTATTCCTAACTCCTACCCTGAAAACGAATAATATCCTTATGTATATACATGTATCAGGGTCAGACATGACCCCAATAATAGTCTTTAACGATTTAATATAGTTCCATCTATCGGCGAGTAGATTTAACTAATGGGCCATTAGTTCAGCATTTGCTCGCCATTTGGATGAGAGGCCGCCACAATACGAGCAATGGGAATTAATACGGGGGATAAAAAATAATACAAGGGTGAACTGGAAACTTTGGTCCTCTTGTATTTTACATGATAGGAGTCAGTTTATCATGTGCAGAGATTAGTACTGCGAAATATTTTTTCTGTTATACAAACGTTCGTTAAGTACTTTGGTTGATATTGTAAAAATGCCCCTAGGTTGTAGGTTAGTTAGTGAAAAGTACTAGTATGGACATGCTGTTTTAATTATGCCAACACCCTGCCTATCTTTTGAGAAAATAAATATTAAATTTCTAAAGGTTGGCATATGCAGGTACTTATTTTAAATCCTTTAAGTTTAAATGTTAACTAGTATAGGATTAATTTTTAAATAGTGCAAAGAGTTGTTTTGTACCTATATAACATAAGAGCAAATCGAGAGGTTGCTATTTATAAACAATCGAAAGTTTTATATAGAAGTGGGAATAAAGCGAATTGAAAAATAATAAGAAGTAATAAAGAAATAGGAATTTTTGAAGTTGCAGTATTTTTTCCAATTTCCAAAGTTTGCCCTAAGAGAATCTTCTTGGCCCTTTAAATAATCACTCTACCGCCCTATTAGTATTAATCATTTCGCTCTTTTTTGCGTTAATATTTTTAATTTTTTTTTTCAATTGCAAAGCGAACAGGATAAGCAATAAAAAATGAGCTAAAGACCACATATAGTGAAATATAAATATTTTTTTGTGTTCTGTATTTTGAAATTACTTGCCACAACTTCGATGATTAAAACACATTTTTAAAATCTCCCATAAAATTCTCCGATCCTGGCCCATTTTTCTATCTTCAAATAGTTTTAAATGAGATTTCGGGCAAAAAATCTGCTTACTTACCGCATAAACTATACCGTTGGTCTTCAATCAACGACTATACGTATCGATATGCTAAAAGTAAAATTTTACCTCTAATCACCCAAAAATGTTTAAATTTTTCGGTCCTGGGCCGTTTTGCCAATTAAATGTATAAATTTACATATTTTAAAATAAATGGCATGTCAACAGTTCAGTTCCCAATAGTGCAAAGCATATCTATTCAGTCTTGCAAAATTGCCTAAATATTTCTTAATTTAAGATTGATTTCTTGAAAATAGTACGAACAGTCAACGTATATGGCTGGCACGTACTCTTAAAGCAGATTTTTCAAACTGAAAGTGACAATATTCACCAATTTGACATTTTCAATCGGATCCATGCGATTTTTCGATACATTCTACTCATTCCACCCTCTTTTTTCGAAATGGCATTACATTTAAATTCTACTAGCTCAGCATGCCTTTTATCATCATTTCAACTTACTTTCTAATATATCTTTTGCGCAGATCCTCTTCAAGTAATCGGCTTAAAAAATATTCGAGAAAAAAATAATACTGATATTTTTTTATCTAAAAATCGACGTTTTCGACATTTTCCTGACATTCTCTAGAAATTCCCTATCAAACTGTCTCAGTTTTTTCGATCACCGTGTTTTTTTTGGCGCTAGAACGACACAAAATAATTGCTTTATCAAAAATATACAAACCTAAAAAAATACTCGGCATTTTCCAATTCTCGCCAATCTCAATAAGGTTTGGAATTCTTTAATATTTTCGACAATTATCATGAATCAAAGCAATATTTTTAAAAACCGCACATTGGACCATTGGACGAAATAATTTGGAAACGGACAATTGGATCGCCAAAAACAACTGACAGACCCCCCCCCCAAGTTGGTTATTTGCTTATTAATTGATTAGCATTTAATGAACTTAAAAAAGATGAGGTAGTACTAGCCGCGTGCAACGTATATTCTTATTCCATGGTACTAATAACCCCAGTTATTGTCATTGGAAACTTAGAGGATGAAAACAAAAATTGTTTCTGTTAGTTGTGAAACGTTGGTTTGTCATCTAATTTATCAATATCAATATAAGAATCGCACTGTCACGGTATATTTGTACTCTGGCACTGTTTTAGTTTTCCGCGGAAATATTGTGAGAAATCAAAATCTAACCTCAAAATGCCTGACTCATGCTACAAGTGTTCTACAAGCTGCCTTAAAGGAGCCAATGAAAACAGGAGAGGTATTTATCTGCCGCTGTGACTTTTGCAGGAAGGTATTATGTAGGGGTTGTACTGGGATTAGTTTCACTGAGATAAGATGCCTGATGTTGCCTACCCGAACCATTCCTTACCTGAGCAGCGTCACTTCCCTAGAAAATACATTAAGTGAAGTTAAAAATTGCCAGCACTCACAGAATAGATGTATTTGAGGAACCAAGCCTGCTGAAATGGTGCACAGGGTGTTGAAAACCAAGAGTAAGATAGACCGAATCCTAAAAATATTCTTGGAGGCTGACCTTACAACAGAGCAGTAAATGCTCTTAAGAACGAGCTGAAGGAGAGACAGTGAAATGGTGAACCTGACCTTATTCTAAGGTATGTGAATGGTACTCCTACACTCGTTAAAAAAAAACTAAATAGGCCTTTCCAAAACAATTCATCTATCACTTCGTCTGTGTTGATATATTTCCAGAATGTTAGGGGCCTGCGCACAAAGCTTCAACTTCTTTTTGAGAATGCTTCATACTCTCAATATGCTATCCTAGTTTTCAGTGAAACATGGTTGACAATGACATAGACAGTGCAGGGTTCCAGATGCATAACTATAATGTATACCGCAAGGATAAATCCACTGACACTAGTAGCTTGCAAGAGAGAGCGGAGTTCTGATATCAGTCTGTAAAACGATTATTAGCAAAATTTTACCAGCAACCAAAATCATTGAACAGCTATTTATAGAAATCGAATTTAATAGAAACAAATTCATTCTTGCCACAGTGTTCATTTGAAAAATATGCACAATTTGTAGAAAACCTGGAAAGACTAGCTGAAGAATATCCTGATCACAAATTGTGTGTCTTGGGTGACTTTAACCTACCCAACAGTCAGAGGACCAAGGAAAAATTAGCTTCAGTGGCGATCCCTTTAGAAGGATGCACACAATATGAAATTGAATCCATTCAGGTACTATATAACCTTTTCCATATAAACACGGTCAGAAATGTTAACGATGGCTGTTTGGATTTAGTGTTTTTGCAAGATAGAGACATTATGGTGGTTAAGGCCGAAACTGCTCTATTGCCAATAGACTTTTATCATCCACCACTCTCCTTCTCTATGCAATGTGAATCTGTTCATTATAACAAATCTGGTCTCAAGGACGATGGCTTCTATAGAGACTTTCAATCAATGGACGTGAATGCAGTGATTGATTTTTAATCCCAGTTCGAATGGTACAAGTTATTTAGTGGAAAATCACTTAATGATATGGTTAATGTATTTTATGATATTGTTTACTTGAGAGTGGATATTTTTATTCCATAAAAAAAATTATCAGCTAAAAGATTTCCTATTTGGTTTTCCCAAGAACTTAAAAACATAATAATTGAAAAAAAAAAAGAAAACACATAAGAAATATCTTAAATCTGGGTTTTGTTCTGACAGTAAACTTTCTATTTTAAGAATGAAGTGTAAATCTTTAAAAAATCAATGTTACCAGAATTGTATAGCTTTAACTGAATCGTCACATAGAAACAGTGTTAAAAGTTTTTGGAAGTTTGTTAATAGCAAAAAGGAAACAAGTTATATACCGTCGGTTATGCACTTCGGTGATGTAAGTTGTTCTGTTGAAGAGGATATTGTCAATTTGTTCGCAGAATACTTCTCAGACTATGTCCTGGAAGATTAGTTACCTTTTGGGGATACAAATCTTTCCCAGTTTAATATAACAATCTCATCAATTTATGAAAAGCTATCAACTTTGGATATAAGCAAAGGACCTGGTCCGGATGGTCTCTCACCATACCTTATTAAACATTGTAGCTTTATACTTTCTAAACCGATTCATACTATTTTTAATCTGTCCCTTAAAATTGGAACTTTAATTTCTTAACTCCCATATTAAAATCAGGTGATAATTCTAAGGTCTAGAATTACAGGCCTGTCAGTATCTTGAGTTGTATTCCCAAAGTATTAGAAAGTTTCATCGACCAACAATTTGGATTTCTTCTTCACCGCTCTACTGAATTAAACTTGCTTACATTTACAGATATTCTCTTGGAATCATTGGAAGAAGGGTCTCCATGTATATGCTGTAGATATATACAGATTTTGCTAAAGCCTTCGATAGAGTAAACCATAAAATCCTTATCACCAAACTAAGAGATAAGGGAATTCAGGGAGAGCTTCTAGAATGGTTAATATCATACAATCATACCTAATAGATAGAACACAAATTGTACGCATCCAGAGCTTTCAGTAAATTGAGATTAAAGTACCATCTGGTGTTCCACAAGGTTCACATCTGAAACCTCTACTCTTCCATATTTATTTAAATGATATTGCATCCTGTTTTATGTTTACTCTTTGCTGATGATCTAAAATTCTACGTGAAAATCGAGAACCAGGATGATTGCCACTAACTTCAATCTGGTTTGGATCGCTTGTCTCAGTGGTGCGATCCCAATGGGATGGAAATGAATATTGACAGGAAGGAATCCCATCCATCAGGTTTATAACATAAACGGTTCACCACTATTGCTGGCCTATCAAGTAAAAGACCTGGGAGTGTTGCTTGACGGTCACTTATCATAAACACATCACTTATCAGTGGTCTCTAAATCACTATAAATTTTGGGCTATATCAAACGTTGCACTAAGGATTCCCTAAATGTTCATTCCGTCAAACTACTATTCTGTTCCCTGGTGCGACCACATTTGGATTATTGTCCTTGTGTTTGGTCTCCCTCTTATAATATCCACATATTGGCCATTGAAAGAGTGCAGCTAAAATTTCACCTCCAACCACCAAAATTTTTTTTCAGGTTCAATCCGTTTTCAATGAGATTTCAGGTAATTAAATGTTTATTGGAAGACAATATAAGCAATGTAATGTTTATTAGAAGGCAATACACATTTTTTTGCGCAAAATCGCGTCAAATAATCGGCATTACAAAAAAAAATAATCGAGAAAAAATTAAAAACTAATTTTCTTGGCCAAGAAATCGATGTTACGGACATTTTTGAAATTCCCTATCGAACTGTCTCAGTTTTTTCGATCCTCACGATTTTTCGGCGCTATAACGACCCACATTAAGTGCTTTACAAAAATACACAAACTAAGAAAAAAAAAATTGGCATTTTCCGATTTTCGCCAATTTCAATGTTTAATATGTTCGACAATTATCATGTATGCAAGGCAATATTTTGAAAAATCGCACATTTTACGTAATAATTTGGAAATGGAAAATCGGATCGCTAAAAACAAACCACCCCCCCCTCCCCCCAAAGTGTGCTAGATTTCAAATTTCCAAATTAACTGGACGACGCCGACTTCTCCGCTTCACCCGATTGAACATCACATAGCAGAGCGTATGCATGATGGCTCCTTAGTCTTATTCCCGTGTATATACGTCTCGTATTTTTGCCATAAATTTAATTGTCCCACCGGTACAGCTGTGTCCCGTATTTCGACAATGTGGCACTTAATGCCAAAATCAATAGAAAATGCACGCCCGGCGCGTATTATATTTTATTCTTAACCATCTCCAGGAGTCCTGTCGCCTAACGAGTCCGCGGCTTGCGTAAACACATTTTTGACAAAAAGATGTCTTTATGGACGAGGGAATTGCTTTCAGTGGGCCTCGTGGCTCAGTGGTTCAATGCTGTGTTTTTGATACGGCCGCTCGGATTCGATTCCAGCAGCAAGACATCCTTTTTTAAAGGTTATGTTTGTAAATCGTTTTTTTTTTATTGATTCTAGACATGCCATCGGTTAGTTTTGGTTAATTTTGTTTGGCTGCGAGCGAAGCGAGCGGAGGGCCATGCTTGAAGTGAAAAAAAAATACAAATTAGAAATGTGAACATTGTGATGCGTCAGGCGAGAAGACTCGTGTAAATGGTTAAGAATAAAATATCTGCGCCCGGCGCCGCTGTGACAAATCGATTGTTTGCTAGCCGCCGGACGGCAACTTATAAGCTTGACCAATATCTCAATGACTTGGTCTGTTTACTATTTAGAGGATTTGTTTACTATTTTAGAATGTCTAATATTTCACTTCACGCATGGCCCCACGCTCGCTACGGGCGTGCAACCAACAAAAACTAACCAAAACTATCCCAAAGCATACCCAAAATGAAGAAAAAGCTTTTTACAAACATAACCTTAAAAAAATAAAAGAAAACAGCGACGGGAATCGAACCCAGGCCACCTTATCACAGACTCAGCATCTAACCATTGAACCACCAGAGCAGTCGACGGCAATTTATTGTGCCATAAAAACATCGGTTGGGGGACACGGAAGGAGCCTCCACGTAGATTGTTTTTCATGTGATTCGAGAGACAATCAGGCGTCCCCTGGAAACGACACAATGTCGGCTAATCCTTCCACCACCGGAGCACCATCCACAAAACACTATCTGAGTAATTTGCCAAAAAGGCTTTTTTCAAAGCCAAGTTTGACGTCCACCTCAATAAATATTGAAGGCCTATCCACGGATAAGGAAAACCTCCTGTCCAACTTGTGCAAGGAGAATGACACCGACATCCTACTAATCCAAGAAACACATAGAGGAGACACAAGCCGCAGACCGAAGATCATTGGTATGAAATTTATACTGGAATGTCCCCACGACCAATATGGCAGCGCTGTTTTCGTCAGGCCTGATACCGAAATATCCCCCATATCCTCGACCTGCGAGAACGACATAGAGATCCTCACAGTTGAGCTTGGTTCATGCACGATAACATATTTCTACAAGCCGCCAACCGTAGCTTTTGCTTTTGGGGAGACTAGCAATTTTCACTCCAAACCGCTGAAGTTTGTAATGGGCGAATTTAACTGCCATAGCTATGCCTGAGGATATGTAGAAACTGACGCGAACGGCGAAGCGTTGGACCACTGGGCGAAAAGAATGAACCTAAAGCTGATACACAACCCCAAACAACCTGCGTCCTTTTATAGTGGAAGATGGCGCAGAGGATATAACCCAGATAATATCTTTAAGGTCAGTGACAGAATCAGCCACCAAGCGACAAAAACTGTGGAGGAACCCTTACCTAGAACACAACATTGACTCATCACATGCTCTGTGACAGCGGTAATAAAACCAGAATAGGTTCCCTTTAAAAGAAGATTTAACTTCAAGAATGGACCAAAGAGTGAGACCAGGAAGTCACGCGACTGGAACCATGCCCCAAATCGTATGACCAGTTTGTCATGCTGGTAAAGAGAATATCGAGAAGGCATATACCAAGTACTCCAGGAATGTTATTTTAAATTACGTGGTGCTCGTGGAACAAAATCCCCTAAAGCTGATTTTTTGGGAATATTTAGAATTTGTTGTCCAGATTAACATACTAAAAGTCCCCACCCCTCCGAGGGTGCAAACAACCCCAAAACCACCCCAGTAGGTACAATTTTTATTTATATGCTAAATATCTCGGGAACAGTTGATTTTTCGGAAAAAATGCTAGACATAAAAATTAAAGCCAATAAAATTTTCTATAAAACGGTATATATATAAGTTGAATTTTGTTAAACCGGTGGCGCGCAGCAAAAGTCCAAATTCGTGAATTATTTTTCGGTTCCGAAAAATCACGTTAGCATGGTGTAAACGTCACCGAGTTACATTACTAGGACTATTAGTAATTTTTAAAAATAGATAAAATAGATCAAACTCTACAGATGTAATTTATACTTCTAAATAAAATCTGCGACATCAACCCATTATAACCGGTTTGTTTTTACATATAGTATGCCCCAGCGTTAGCGTCTGAATTGCTGAACGACAGATTTGGTAATAAATCAGTTCGAATCGTTAGTACTAATTGTGGATAGTGTTATAGCGTATGCAAATATTGCTTTAGTTATGAGTTGGCACCATACCCTCTATCTCTTTTTGATAATGGGATCTTCCAAAAAACTAAGAAATCCTCACTGCTTGAATTATTGGATAAAAAATGTACTCCATCATATACCATTCCCGAAGATACCTTCTTTGTAATTGATGGAGGATATTTACTTCACAAATCATTTGGTAATTTTCAGCGACTTACAAGGTCATATACAGCCATTATGTCTGTTATCATTATGGACAAAAATGCATGGTGGTCTTTTACGGATACAATAAAACCACTTCTACGAAAATGCAAGAACAGTTACGCCGATATGAAAGAAACACTTGCTCTGACATCTGGTTTTCTGATGATATTATGGCAACCATTAACCAATAAAAACAATAAAAAACTATGATCTAAAAACAGCTGGTATTGAAGTTTTTCATGCGGAGGGCGATGCCGATACATTGATGGTAGAATAAGTCCTTGAAAAAATAAATATAGGGAAATCGGTGACATTGGTTGGTGAAGACACTGATTTAATGGTGTTACTCTTATTTAAAGTTAAAATGGACAATGTTTATATGTTGAGGCCCGGCAGCGCTGCAAAACCTAACAAAACAACAGCCATAAGTGAACTACAGAACAAGATAGGCCTTATGACGCAATCTTTTTTATTTTGCCATGTAGTTTCTGGTTGCGATATCACTTCCGCAATTTATAAAAAAGATAAATTGTCCACATATAGACTTCTAGAGAAGCGACCGGACTTGGATAATGTAACCGTTTTTCTAAATCCCAACGCAGAGAGAAATAACATCACCACTGCCGGAGAAAAGTTTCTCTTAGGTCTTTATGGGGCAGGGAAGACAGTCAAAACGCTAAATGAGCTTCGTTTTTTTAAGTTCCACAACAATTCAACAATACATCGAGGCAGAGCTTAAATGCGAACTTCTCGTTAGCTTTGTTACCTCCAATTTCAGATGCTGCCTCTCAGCATAGTTTACGAGCGTACCATCAAATTCAGGAATGGCTGGGAAATGAGTTAGAGCCTACGTCTTGGGGATAGAGGAAACAGGGGAACTTCTTTTGCTAAATACGGTTAATAAACCAATAGCTCCGGAATTCATTCTCAAAATGATATTCTGAAATTTTAAGGCTGATTGTGGGAAGCTTTGTAGCTATAGAAAGTCCGGGCTAAACTGCTCGAGTTTATGTGGACAATGCGAGGGAATGGCTGGGAAATGAGTAAGAACCTACGTCTTGGGGATGGAGGAAACCGGGAGAACTTTTGCCAACTACGGTTAATAAACCAATAGCTCCGGAATTTACTCTTAAAATGATATTCTGCAATTGTAAAGCTGATTGTGGGAGGCTTTGTAGCTGTAAAAAGGCCGGGCAAAACTGCTCGAGTTTATGTGGACAATACCAGGGACAGTCTTGCAGCAACTTAATGCAACCCGCTGAAAACGAGGATGATGACGAAGAGGATTTCCCATAGATGTTGTGTGGACTTTAATTTTGATTGTAAGTACTTTTTCCTATTATATATTATGTTGTACATTCTGCTTCGTACATTATTTTTAAAATACAAAACAGTATTTGACGTGCAATCCTTTTAAGTTTCAGATTTTCAAGTCGTTCATAACAGTCCGTGCTATGCAAGTCCATAACAGGCCAAGAACTCTAGACTTTGTTGAACACCACTGGCAGAATCTACTGAAGTATTTAATTTTAAGTATTTGTTTTATGTAATTTGAACAATAATATGTTGTTCTAAATGGACTATTTAGGAAAATGTTTATAAGTATATTACTAGTTATTCACGATATATACAAATGACACGCCACTGATTTAATCTGTTTTGACAGTTTTTTTAACTTTTTACACCCATTCAACCTACTTTAAAGTTTGGTTATCTTAAAAGATATTCTAAGACAATTTACAATAAGGGAGATTGAAAAATAATTGACGAGTTTAGACATTTACTGCACGCCACTGGATCGATCAAAGTATACTTATGTATATATCAATTTGTAGAAAATTTTATTGGCTTTATTTATCGTATCTGGCATTTTTTCTCAAAAATCAGTCGTGCCCGAGATATTTGCCTCATAAGCAAAAAATGTACCTATTGGGGTTGTTTTGGGGTTCTTTGCACCCTCGGAGGGTTGGGGACTTTTAGTATGTTTATCTAGACAACAAATTCTACATATTCCCAAAAAAATAGCTTTAGGTGATTTTGTTCCACGACGGGACTTAACTGCACTGGAGTAAAGAGGCTGCAGAACAGAATATATTGCAGGTCTTGATGACTGAGCTAAATCCGCCCTCGATAACTATCGAAATATGTACAATCTTCTCTGAGGAAACCATCCAGGCAGGAGAAGATGTTCTTCAAATGATATCAACGATTAGAACGGAAAGATGGAGCAAGCTCATACCAGGTCTGGATATGATACAAAGTAGCAGATGTGCATGGAAGTTAATAAAGAACCTCAATAACGACCCCTCCGCTCGAGCACCCGATTTATTTGGAGTCACACCAGACCAGATAGCTCACCGCCTATTATATAATAATAAATCGTCAACTAGAGTGGGAAAAACTAAACTCCAACGCGACATTAACAACGAAAACGATGTCCTTACCATACCTTTCAGCACCGATGAAATAAAACGAACAATTCACCAACTGAAAGAAAACAAAGCAGCCGGCCTGGACGAAATTAGGTCAGAGCAAATTAGGCATTTTGGGTCCCTAACCATAGACTGGCTTACTTAAAATGATGAATAGCTGCGTCTCCAAAGTGCAAATTCTAAAAATTTGGAGAGAGGCGAAGGTAGTTGCACTCCTGAAACCAGGGAGAGAACCAACATATCCTGGGAATTTTAGACCCGTCTCCTTGCTGTGCCACCTTTTCAAGCAGGGTTCTTGAAAGAATGGTACTTAACCGAATATCTGACATTATCGAGAAGATAATACCAAAACAGGCAGGTTTCAGACCGGATAAATCGTGATGCGGGCAAACCCTCAATCTCACTCAATATATCGAAGATGGGTTTGAGCGGAAGCATATAACAGGAGTCGTTTTCATAGATCTATGCGCTGCCTACGATACCGCTAACCATCAGAGGATGGTATCAAAGTTCTATGACATCAGCAAGGACCCTTGACCAAGTTGGTAGAATGTTTCCTGCAAAATCGACGGTTTTTTTTATAACAGGTGGAGGACTCAGAAAAACGGCCTACCCAAGGGCAGCGTACTGGCACCAATCCTCTACAATATATACACCAATTATCAACCAATAAATGAAGAGACAAAGCGCTTCATATACGCTGATGATATGGCTATAGCAGCTCAAGGTAGAACTTTCAACGACATAGAGGATAAACTAACCCGCGCTCTGGAGGATCTAGCAACCTACTACAAAAATGACCACCTCAAAGCTAATCCACTACGACACAGGTGTGTGCTTTCCATTTTAGGAACAAGAAAGCATACAGGAAGCTAAGGGTGACATGGCAGGGCCAAGAGTTGGATCATAACAACACACCGAAATACCTAGGTATACGCCTGGACCGAACTCTGAGTTTTCGAAGACACTGTCAGGAGGTCAAAGGGAAAGTATGCGCAAGAAACAATATCATCCTAAAACTAGCAAACACAAAATGGGGAGCACAACCTCACACACTCCGGACCTCGGCTCTTGCTTTATGTTTCTCTGCCGCGGAGTATACTAAGGACGTTGACGTGGCACTGAACGAAATGGTACGCATGGTGTCTGGCTGTTTGAAACCGACCCCGGTGGAGGAAATATACCCTAGACTTGGTATTGCCTCACCCACTACCAGGAGGTGTGTTGCTGCGGTGGCTAAGCGTAAATAACAAGAAAGGCATCCCCTATATGGGCATCAAATGCAACCGCGTAGACTTAAATCTCGGAGGAGCTTTATGCGGTCGACAATACCACTGGAGATCACGCCTGAAGCACATCGAACAAACCTATGGCGAGTGGTTGCTACCCGCGCTCGGATCGAGGCAAGTGATGAACTGGCCCCTAGACACCATCTGCCTTTCCCGACGTGGAGGAAGCTGAACAGGGGGAGGACGGGAGTCACACGATCTAACAGCAACCTAAAAAATGGGGGCTATAAAGAGGATGACAACTGTGAATTCGGCGCAACCCAAGACTACCAACATCTGGCCGTGTGCCCAAACATGAGTGAGACTTGCACAGAGGAGGACCTTATACTCGCAAATGACAAAGCCGTACATATGTGACTGATTTTTGGAAATTGAAACTTTGATTTGTTGTGGTGTTCCAGACACGGAAAGTAAGTTTTGGTTAACTGTGGGTTATTGGTCAGGCTGATTAGTTGCCGTCCGGCGGCTATCCGTAAACTGTTGTGTATCACCGAGGCTTTGAAAAACGCGCGCGCGAACGGCTAACTCATACTAACGGTTACAGACAGCTTGCGAAGAACATTCCACCGCCTGACGAGTCCTGGACTTGCGCGCGCATCACAAACACATGCGTTGTTTAATGTTTACATTTGTATCATTTGTATTAGAATGTCTAATATTACACTTCACGCATGGCCCTCCGTACGCTTCGCTCGCTACAGGGGCGCAACCAACAAAAACTAACCAAAACCAAGACATGCACAAAATGAAGAAAAATACTTTTTACAAACATAACCTCAACACAATAAAAAATAGACACCAACGGGAATCGAACTCGGGCTGCCGATGCCGTATCAAAGGGCGAGCATTCTGACGACTGAGCCAACACAGCACTTGAAAGCAGTTCGCTGCACCGTAAAGACATCGGTAAACTAGCGTTTCAAAACAGAAGCCCAGGACTCGTCAGGTGGTAAAATGCTCCTCGCAACCTGTCTTTATCCCCTAATCAGACACTTTACATACATTTGTTTTGTTTGAGTATGTTCGGTGTTCGGTGTGGCTACAATAGCTCAATTCTATATTATTCTATAATATTGAACCTAAACTTCACTGGGATTGATGGAAACATTTTGTGTAGAATAATGTAGTCATTGTAGCCACTAATCCAAACAGGCCTTGTATTTTGTGACTATTTCGAGGGATACTAACAGTTTTATAAATTTGTGAAAACTGTTTCAGATTCGATCTTGGTCGATTTTCTAAACAAAAGAGAGAGTGCTCATAGGCACTAAAATTTACCTAATAGTATTAGTTCTAAAGTGAATTTGTAAATAAAACAAAAACCTTTAGCATTATATGAATATTTTAATAAGTTATTTTACCTGAAAACAACTTGAAGCTCATAAATAAACAAAATATAAACTTTAAATCATTGTATGTAGTCAGTGCTACGATATGGACAATATCAGTCGATGCTAGGTATCGACCTTGCAGAATATCACACGAATAATAAGAGTAAAAGCTAAAGCATTGCATAAACAATTGTAATCCTAAACAAGTATATGATTATAAACATAATCTTGCAGCTAAGTCTAAGTACAGTTAAGTGCTTGTTAAAGCTCCTGCGGAACTGCTCCGTGTGAGCTCGATTAGCTGAGATAACTCTGAGATTAAATTAATACAGTAACATACAAGCAATAATAACAGGATAAATATTACCTTAATGTCCACATATAAGCTACTATGTACACTATATTCACCAATTGACGAGCAACGTTCAATCGTTCAGCAGTTTATCTTCCAGCACATGGGGAAAGTCACTTAAAAACACTTACTAAGTCTCTTGTTAGCTTCTATATACAATGCACTTCAACTTCTTGCAAATAAGAATGACTCGAATGGTAGTGGATTGAGATGGTATGCAGTTATATGCATAATGGCATGACAGGGATGCCTTCGTGAAATGCGTTTTTTTATACACGCAGAAATGGATACTAAAAACGCTATGCAGATAGCATATAGGTAGGCTGAAATCCGTGTAGTGGAAATAGCATTTGTGAAAATCTTTAATTAGAATAAAGCATAGAGAGAAATGAAGCCCCATGGACGAGACCAATGGGGACGCTTAGTAGGTACCTCGCTCGGTACAGCGTCTTAGTTGTGAGAGCGTGAATTGTAAACGTGTGAGTTTACGCATTATAAGACCCTTTACACAAATAGTGCACTATATAAAAATCGACCTTTCCCATTGGTCGATCCGCATGGCCCTCCGCTCGCTTCGCTCGCTACGGGGTCTCAAGAAAAGGAAACTAACCAGGTGCTAACCCAAGACATACCAAAAATCAAGAAAAAAAGCTGTTTAGAAACATAATCTTTAAAAAAATAATAAAAAAAAGCAACGGGGTTCGAACCCGGGTTTTCCAGGTGAGACCCAAACGATTTAAACCTCTACACTACGAGAGCTCTTGATAGAAATCGATTGCATCACGCAGACATATCGTAATACGAGATGCATCGACCAATAGGAGAGGTCGATTTTTACATAGTGCACTATTTGTATAAAGGATCTTTAAATGCTAATATTACATGGCATGGTGCTGAAGGTACGTTTAGTACAGCGTTAGAGAATGTTGAGAGGTTGTGAGTTCTCAACACGTGAAAACTTGGCGCCATGCTATTGGGAGAGCGAATACAGCGCGGCTCACTTGCTTGGGGTTCGAGACAAGACTCGAGACGACTACGACGATATGTCGCAATAGCAGGATACCGCAATGTCACTTGAATAGATCTTGATAGATTAAGGGATCCCAACACGTGAAAGTTTTCTGGCATGGCCGATGGCCAATTGGTCATGCCAGCGGGAGAGTGCCTTGGCGCGTCTTTCTTTGTTGGGGGTCAAGATGCTACTGAATTCTAGAATGTGAGAACTAGATCAACTCGAAGGCGTTGACTCCTCCCTTTCTGGCGGGAGAAGATGCATCACTTCGGAATTAGAAAAGGGCAAATTATGTAACTACTGGGAAGTTATATAAAACTTAAAATAAGCGATTGTCTAAAATCACCTTATGAATTTTAACAGAGATCTGGTCGAAATATATTAATTATAAAATTCGATTATTAAAGATCGGAAATTTAGAAGAGCTACCTTGATTACCTCCGTCTTCGCTGTAAAAGCTGTGATTGGTCGAATCGGCGTGTGTTGAGCGGCCGAGTTGAGATGAGTAAACGTTGTTACAACAGATGGCGCTAAGAGTATCGCCGAAGTTTTTAAGGTTTCTTCGGAATGTGAGCACAGTGGCGTGGAATGTAAAAATTGTACAAAATTAAATTGTTAGATTTGAAAACATGTTCAAATGGTTTTTGAACAAAAACCATACAAAGAAATCCTAAAATTTACTCAATCGTCAATAAAATATTGACTCATTTGTTTTGGTGTAGAGAATGTAATTTGTAGTTTTGGATTCGATTAAAACTTTATCAAATTTGTCTTGTTGCATTTCAAGAAAGTCCCGTATATTTGATCTTTTGTCCCTTAATGTAACAAAAAAAATCTGACAACCCTATTCACTAACCAAGAAATAAGAGTGTGCTGAACGGGCTTTAAAATGTTTACTCTTAAAAAACCGTTTCGTTTTGGTGAACCGTCCCGTAACGTATTTTCAGGTTTTCTTCAGTTCTATACTTTGTATGCATTATTAAGATTTTCTATAGAACGTTTTCTTATGTAAATTGGGACTAATAGTTTTCGGAAAATTACGTGCTAAATTTCTTTAAAAGTGATTATTTGCTTGTCAATTGATTAGCATGTAATGAGCTTTAAAATGACGAGCTAGTACTAGCCGCGTGTAACGTAATATTCTTTTAAGGTACTAGCACAGATTACCTAGAACAGATGCGAAAGCTACCGATTACGCGGGGGACGAAGTTGTCCAGGCTGGCGACATTCAATCCGATTTTAGATGAAACTTACGAAAATACTCCAAATTTAGAAGCACCTATTAGTCTGCCAGATTGTGATTATCGGCGTGAAAATATAACAATTCAAAATGCCTTCAATTATGTGTGTGGTTGTCTATTGAAAAAGGGTTTAGAAATTCATAAATGTCACCTTTGTCTTCAATTTTCCAATGCATTAGAAACTTTAGACAAGTCATTCTTATTCACACATATCAAAGCATACGACTCTGAAAACAATTATTTTAGAAAATTAAAGTCACCCAACGAAGGCTTCATCTATTTTGTTTCTAAACTAAAAAAAAATATCTGTAAGTGAGTTTAATAAAAACTTATTTTCAGAAAAAGAAGTATATGCCCTTCAGACATCCATGTTCGGTCTTCCTTTTATTTTATGTAATTAAATTATTTATTAGGTCAATACTATTTTACACAATAAAATATGCAACAGAGACCTTAAACGTTGTAAAAAAGGAAAAACCCATAGGAACATTAATATTTTATCCCATCTTTAACATTTTGGTGAATAAAAACATTATAAGGCTAAAAGCCACTTTCGTTTTCGCAACCTCTATGTAAAAGCTGAAAAAATGGTCTCACTTATTTTATTTTGAACAAGTAACTAGAAAAAGCGATTGTCGCAGTACTCGTTAATGTAAAAGAGGCAGATTTGTTATATGAAACATTTAAATCTCGACATATACGGTATCCACATGCTTTAATAAACTCCAAAATAAGCAACCCATTTTCATAGTCATATTTAGAATTATTTTATACAAATTAAAACCCATGAGGCAAAACATCTTCATCACATTTTACGGCCTGTTAAACTATGCAGTTGGTGCAACAAACTTTTTCAACCCTACCGCTCGAGCCTCGAACGGGAAGTCACGAAAACGCAGTATAGGAAATACATTAAAGGATTCGCATCTGTTCTAGGTAATCTGTGGTATTAGCAAATTGTCACTCAAAATTTAGAGGTTGAAATACAATTTCGGTGGTCCGGCCTATATATCATTCTGCAAGTACTTAATAAAACAACTTTTTATATTTGTAA
>JAEQML010060163.1:0-27593 GCA_016904865.1 Pissodes strobi | reverse complement strand
AAGTAAATAAATAATGCTTTTATCTACAATTGGGAAATCAAATTACTTTTATTAGATTAGACAAGGTAATGGTTATGCTACAAGACACTAACGTCTACCTTAAACAAAAACTGCTGGCCCTCTAATTAAGCACAAATAATATATTTATAAGGTACGAGAACACGAACTCCAGAAACAAATGCCATAAATGTGATTTGACACACAGATAATAGGTGCTCCTTGTGGGATCTATATCTAGTTCATTTACTAATCTAGATGTATTGCCGATTGAATCTTTCCAAGCCAGACCACAAAATTGACGTGATTTAAACGGCATGACTTAATTGGATGTATAACTGAAATACGTTTTACCATATGTTCGTAAAACTTAGGTATTTCTAGATATTGTACTTCTCTCCAAAGGTCTTTCCTGATGTCTTGTATTTTTGTTTCGTTTTCCTCAGCAGTTTCCCGTAAAAACACCTCCATTTTCGCTTTTTTAATTGTTGTTAGTTTTCTGTAGCCGCTTGAATGGTACCCGAAGTTAGAAAAGCCGCGTTGATATGGAAGATGTATTTCAGCATATTTCATATTAAAATGCTTTCGGCAAGCTAAAGACAACTGACATCTTTTAAAAGTATCTACCGTAAATACTTTCGAATTTCCTGACACATCTTCAACGTGAATACAGCAATTTCTAATTATCCCTGATGAAGAGCTTGGGGCATCTAAGTCCATGACCTTTAATAAATAAGGACTTTTCTAAACGAAATAAAACAATTTTCTTTTATATTATTATTACATTAATAATTATCCTCGCATTATATTCTAATTTAATACAAATACAAGAATAATCAAGACTAGAAGATACTCTATTACACCATTTTGATTTATAACATCACCAGCCGTAAATTAAATTATATTATATTAAGGAGAAAAAACCCAAGCCGGCAACGTTGCAAAGTTTCTCCCTGTATAATAATCAAAGAAATATAAAAAATAATACATGTCTTTGACAATGATCTACCTGCCTGTAATGCTAAACCTATCCTAACCAATAACAAGCTGACTATGCATTTCTCCATTTCCGATATTATCTATCTAAATTTACTTAACAATAAATAGGTTATGTACAAATCACAATAAGGAGTTACTAATACACACTAAAACTAAACTGACCAAAATAATATGAAGAAATAATTATTTCCATAGACGCCGACGCCGATTCAAAAGCACAACAAAAACAAGCTGTTGCACAAACGCCTTCAAGCCCTGGTGGTGGCTGTGGGTGTTGGTAAATTGGTTCCCGGCAGGTAGAAAATAAAAGGGTAGTTTGAAACATCTGTTAATAATATTTAAATTGGTTCCCAAACTTAAAAAGGTCGTTGGTATATTGGTTCCCCTTAACAAATTGAGGGTGTAATAAATAATTATTTTGGGGGTGTGAAGGAATTGTTAATAGTTATTAATAACTATAAATATGGTTTCCAAAAGCACCTGAAAACTGGTGAGAAGCGATGGACTTGCACAAATAGAAAGTGCAAATCATTTGTCCTTACTTTGGGCGAAGGTGACGATAATATAACTATTACAAACCATATACAAGAACATTCTCATGATGCCGTTGTCGGGGAGTTAAACCGTCAAATCGTTAATACTGCCTGCAAACAAAAAGCTGTAGAGGACCTATCCGAAAAACCTACCAAGTTTATTCGCAGAGTGCTTCAAGAAAAGCTGCCATCCAAAATTGTTACATCTGACGTTGCTTGTGCCCGAAGACTAGACTGCTCGTAGAAAAATGCAGCCAAATTTACTGAAAGACATCCAGGAAACTTTTGACTTCCTCGACAAGGCAAACATCCAAACTTGTAGGGGTGAGCAGTTTTTACTTTGTAACAGTAGAATGGACGAGATAGTGATATTTTCGTGTCAATCTAATATTCAAATGTCAGAAAAAGTTACACATATTTATTTAGATAATGGTACATTTAATACTGCACACAGTTTTTCTGCCAATTTTTTACTTTACATGGTTATTGTAACGGGCATTTTATTCCATTATTTTTTTCATTCTTACCAAATAAGTGCACAGAAACGTATAAAAATCTGTTCAACTTAATAATCAATATTTGTAAGAATAGTGGTATTACATTAAGAATTTCGAAAAGTGTTATTGATTTTGAGCAAGCCATCCGTAAAGCAGTGGTGCAAATTTTTCCTTCAGTAGAAATAATCGGGTGTCGGTTTCACCTTGCCCAATCGTGGTATAGAAAAATTCAAGAATACGGCCTTACACCCGAATATAGAAACAAATATTCTGAAATTGGTAGATGGCTACGAATGACTTTTGGTCTTACATTTTTAAGCCCTCATGATGTTAGCGACTGCTTTGTTTTTGATTTACTTGCTATAGCACCAACAGACGAAAATGTTCAAAAGTATTCAGATTATTTAATAGATAATTATATAACACAAGATTCTCTCTTTCCACCTTACCTTTGGGCTCAGCACTCAGCTGAACTTACGCGCACTACTAATGCCTGTGAGTCTTCTCACAAAGATTTCAATGCGCCTTTTTATAAAAGACATCCTAACATTTTTATTTTTTTTGGAAAAACTTAAAGAATTTCAATCTGAAAATTATGTAAAATTACAAAGCGTCAATATTACGGCTAAAATACATAATGGTAAAGTCAAGAACCGCCAAAAATGTATAGAAAAAATTATAGAATCTTATTCAAGAAAGGAAATTAGTCGACAACATTTTATTAAATGTGTTTCTTTTCGCTGTGTGATACCTACTAAAGATTGAAATTATGAAAGTTATTATTTTGTATTAGTTGCTATTTTAAATGTAAAACACTATGTTATATAATAAACAGATTTATAAAAATTAAACCGTGCTTTATTACATAAATCTCGGGAACCAATTTAGACATGAAGGCCAGGTAAACTAAAAATGTTGGGAACCAATTTACACATAAAGATCAAGTCAACCAAAAATATTGGGAACCAATTTACAAATTATTTTTGACCCTTTTTAGTTTGGGAACCAATTTACATGTACTCGTGGCTGTGGCTGTTGCCGATAGTTGCTTTCTATTATACATGAAATTGTGGTAGATATATTGATTTTTTTATCAATTCGACTCTTCTACGGCGTCGAAACTTTGTATATACATATTCAGACAAAGTAATACATTTTTTTGATATAATACGTGTGCAAAGTTATGGTATTTCTTTGATTTCCGATAAGTTAGGAAAGTAAAATAAATATAAATTATTATGTCTTATCGCCGCGCCGTCTGTCCTTAGAATGTGACCGTCTGCCGAAATTTTCTTTATACATCTTCGTTACTTATAGAACAATAATAATATTTTGTCAAAAAAATTGAAGGTAACTTCAACGGCGACGGCGTTTTTTGGCATTATGTTAAACGCTTAGTTTAAAAATCGAATTCTTTAATTAAGAAAAGTTGCAAGTAATTATCAATTGCAAGAAATTTCGAAAATCTTTAATCCAAATAGGTCCTTTTTATATGCTAAAGTTTGCAATTTAAATCAAGATATTTTTCTTTAACTCTTCAACTTTAAACCCGTCTGCGATTTGAATGCGACCGTCTGCCAAAGATTTCTCTTTTAACTTTGATTAATAATATTTTGATACAAAAATAACAGCGGTAACCCTTGAGGAAGTTCATGGCGTTTTGTTGACATAATTGACTTCGTCTGCTTCGAAATAGCGATCACTTCCAACGGCAGACGCCTTCCATTTCAATTTTGTTAAGATCTTAGGCCATTTTCATAAAACATTTATGCCGGTAATAATTGGGTAGTTATGAGCTATATTTTTTTTTGTTTAAATTTTAAACTAATAAAGCGACCACTCACACCCGGCAGACGGACGGTTTTAAAATTACAACCTAAAGGAGTACAGACATGTCAATTCAAACCTTTGGTAACTTGTGAGGTAGTTGTTTTTATTGCCAGCTCTCAAGCTATAATCAGAAATCGTGGTAATATAAATTTACTGCAGTTAAGAGTGCAACAGGAATAATTGGTTCTTGCAAGAGAACGGTTCCTGGATAAACATGCATGAATATGACCTTCAGCAACTCCTAAAATTAATTTATGGAAAATTTCGGGATCATATCAAGTTGAGTTATCTTCAAGATATATCCAAGACACAGCAAGTCGCAATGTAAACAATTAGTTTATGTTTCAAACGCATTTCTATGACATGTCAGCATCATCAGGAGATCATCTCCTGGTGATGCTAACATGGTTAGTGAAGTTAGTTTATAAAAGAATTTTATTTCAAATGTTTTGCTGTTGAACTCAAAACTACTGCTTCAAAAATTGCATTTGATATTTACAGACCATGTACTCTTAATTGAACTACAGAGCCGTTTAAGCGAATAGTATGAAAGTATCGTTGCATGTAGTGACCGGAATGTAAGTTTTTTTTTTAGTAGATTCACTTTTAAATCGGCTTATTAGATCTGCCGGATCTGTTATGATAGAAAAATTAGCGGCCCTTGGCTATCGTAGGGATTTAAACAAACTGTTGGAATCCTTTTTACATAATAGAAAAGTTCGAGTCCAGTTTGGTACAGCTATCTCTGAATACAAAGTTCAATATTACAGGGTAGTGTACTTCTTTACTATTTCTTCTATTTATTAACGATTTGGTAGAAAGACTTGTTTTGACAAAAAATTCTAAAGTAACTCTTAATGCTGACGATACATATATCTTTTTATTTAGACTACAACTTGACATTCTTATTATTGAAGCAACCCTTATTCTTTGTAAGTTTACAAACTGATGTCAAACAAATAATCTGATTATCAACAATTATTAATTAACGTTTATTATGCACTGGTTTATAGTCATTAAAAGTTTTAAGATTTTTGGCTGGAGACATACCACTGACTTACAAAACAGAATAGTAAAAGCCGATTCATACTATAGGTCAAGTCACGTTCTGATCGAGGTCCGGTCGTAGTCAGATCAAATATTAGCATTTAAAGATCCTTT
This sequence comes from Pissodes strobi, assembly GCA_016904865.1. Lineage (NCBI taxonomy): Eukaryota > Metazoa > Arthropoda > Insecta > Coleoptera > Curculionidae > Pissodes > Pissodes strobi. The sequence goes on along the minus strand of JAEQML010060163.1, from coordinate 22,576 downwards.
ACACAAACAGTGCACTATGTGAAAATCGACCTCTCCTATTGGTCGAGCTTCTAGAAACGATCCGCCCACCGTTTTCGCGCTTCGTTCAAATTTTGACTATTGCCTATTCATAGATAAATATATTTATATTAAAGCAAACCTATTGCGATATTAGTATTGTTTATATATAAACAATGGTATTAGTTATATGGTACGTAATGTTCTTTTCAGATGTGTTTAGGAAAGACTCATAGCAAAAAATACGTCTATTTATACCTGCTTTTACCCGAATTACAACTATCTTTTAAGTAAAGTTAGTGTCTAGAAAAAATAAATTTAACGATGTAGTAAAAGAAACAATATTATTTTGTAAGACAGGTACATTATCAAATATTTAAATTGGATATAGCGATTGAAAAAATTTACATGAAAAAGAATGAACAATTTGCACGTTCTTTAATTAAAAAATATACTTCTATAGTTAGTAGGCATCTAATATGGCTTAAAGTAATAAAACGACCAAACATCTGAGCAAGTTGACTCTAAATTACTATTTGCATTTGGATCCAAAATAATTCAATTCAATACACATTATATCTTCAAATTCAGTTTATTGAACCAACTACATAATACATCTACATACAGTTCAGCTCAATGAAATGTGAAAAGAAAGAAAAAGGTAACATTAATTACGAACAAGCTATTCGAAAGAAAATAATATCAAAATAGTAATCTGTAAACGCAGTAAATGAGGCAGAAATGAAAAAAATATATGAAACTTCTTCATTATAGGTAAATAGAATAAAATCAGGCAAAAAAATTATTTTGAAATTTGAAAAGGTGCTAAAACCTACTGATTGTAACCATGTGGTGACGCAGCATTCGGTTTGTTCAATTGAACATTTAATGCTAAGCTTCGTTTCCGCTTGCTAATTCTCTCGTCCTTAAATCTCCTTCCAGAGGGCAGTCTTTTACTTCCTCTGGTAACTCGTGCTGCTCTTCGAGATATTGATGTAGGTTGAACTTTAATTGCTGCGTTTCTTCTAAGTGACACAGAATTAGCAGCGGTGTGTACAAAAGATTCCCATTGCCCCTCGGTTTTGATAGCTTTTAATTTGTTATTTAATATTCTCAGACCATTAGAAGAAGTACCGAAAGACTCGTGGTGGGTTTTAATAATGTTCCAAGTATCTTCAATGCTGGTAGTACAAGTTTCATCTTCAGAAATAGAAGTTGTTAGTACAGGGTCCACTAGAATCACTACATGAGTATCATCGAAGGAAGTACATGGACTATTATTGTTATCATTGCAACTGTTAGAGTTTGATTCGACATTTGAAAGTGTGCTATTGTTGTAATGGTTTTCTAAAATGAATGGTTCATAAAAATGAATAGGTAGAGCTTGTTCTCCAAGAGCTAGTTTTGCAATGTTGTACCTGTCGTCCATAGTTATTGGTGGAAAGTATTGTGTTTTAACTTCGAAATATTTGTATATGGCACATTGGCGCTTGCAAAACTTTCCCTCAAGACCCTGAAAACAAGAACAACATCCATTTTCAACATTCACGACATAATAATCATTTTTATTTTTTTCACTTGGGACTATATAATTGCTTTCGTCAAAATAAATTATATCAGATTTGTCGAGATAATTGGTCCTTCGCATTATATCTAGGAAATAGTATCTAGCATTTGCAGATCTACTATTTGCAAATTCTCTTAATTTTCGTCTATAAAAATGTTCGAGTACTGAGCTTATCACATCCACTAGGGCTACCACATTATATGCTTTCACTCTACATAAGACATTGTCTTTAAAAAGTCTAATTGATATTTCACAAAAATTATTTGTATAGTGCCCCCTTGAGTCCTCATTCCGCCATGCTAAACACCACTTTTCTCTAATATTCCACTGACTTTGAACATACTTTATCCAGTTTTCATATTTGCAGTTGGAAATGCAATTGAATAGGGCTTGCTCTGCATCAGCAGGTGTTCGAGAATATAATATTGCCCGAAAACGTTTCATTAACTCCTGACGGTGCTCTTTATCAATGGCATGTTTGGAATTCCATAGCCATCTTCAGACTGCTTGTAGAACATGAAAGATACACAGTAGGGTTGTACTATGAGGGAACACTGACTTAACAGCTAAAATTTCCGCCTCTGAATTGTCAGTTAAAAAATTTTTTGGATTAAAACTATTTGAAACAATGTTTTGTAAAAGCTGAAAGCCTTTAGAGTATGCTGCATATGTCTGACCTCTGGTAATTATTATTCCCAGGGGAACTGCTCCAGCTGCACATGGAGCCATAACGAATGTGACAGAGTGCTGTTCTGAATCACAAGCACTTGTACTGTCTACAAAACACATCTCATCTGAAAATCGTGCTGCATGACCTCTGAACATAATTGGAGTAACTATTGCAACTGCAAAGGGTTCCTCAGAAAATAATATTTCAGTGCCCATTTCTTTATATGCAGCTTGTTTTTCTTTGAGTTTCTGAAATAATAAAATAGTAAAATCATAGTACTAGTGGATAACAAATTCACAACATAGAAAACTTTTACTATGAAATTTAATTTGTGACACAATCACATCAGGAATCTAACAAAATATTTAATTAATTTCCATAAAAAACGTTTTCAAATTTCTCAAAAAAAAACACAAAATGGCTATCTTTAGTTTTTTATTACTGACTTTTTAAGCGAAAAGGTAGGGGATGTTCACTATGCTGGATAATCCTGTACAATTGTCACTTATCAAGCTACCAATCATGTATGTGACATCAAAAATATGCACCAAAATATTTGTAAAAATGATTGTGTCAAAAGGCCTGAAGATATTTTCTTAATAATGAAGTATACTAATATAGATAACACCATTGCACTATAATAAGGCTACAACCCAACACCAGTTAATTAAACAAAAAAATGCATACCCTAAATTGTTTAAATATGTGGTTAATGTGAAACCTGGTGCCTGGAACATTTCTGAAATAATTGATATTGATTTGTACCGCAATTATTGAAATAAAAAAATGTCAGAAAACTACACTGTGTGCCAAATTTTTATTTGGAACAGAATTTGGCTCTAAATATATTAAATATTTTGATGCTGTGCAAGCAGATGGGGACAGAAATATGCAAGTGGCTGCATCATAACATTGACGAGGGCTGCTTAAATATTTGTGCATGTCGATATAGGATATGTTTACACATCAGTGTCTCGAGTACTAGCAGAAAAAACATATATCCAAAGCCCAATTTGGTTCCAAATAAATTAGGCCCACAGTGTATACATAATTGCAATAAATGCCACTAAAATAGATACCTACATCTAATAATCCTTTCCCTGTTCTGGGTCCTAAATTAGTAATTCTCCATGCATGGTACCAGTTCTGAACTGTCGAATAGGTAGGATTTTTACTACCATTAGCCAGGAGCAATTCCTTATCTGGTTCAAATTCATATAAGTTCTCATGATATTTCTTTGCTTCTGAAATTGTCATGTTGTCATTGAAATATTCAAAAAATAAGTCTCAAGTTTCTGATGATGCTTGCAAAACACGAATGGTTTCTGCACTTTCAAGTGTATGACTATGGAGTGTATCTATGGTAATTGCCGCTTATAGCCCATTTAAACCCTAAAATAACATATATAATAGGTATACTTTACAAAGCATGTGGATTTGTAATATCTACAGGGTAACCATAGAGCTATTTAAAGAATTTTCTGTTAAAATATCCTAATCAGTTTGTTGATGTTATTTATTGATTTACCTATGAATATTTATTATTGATTTGGGTTCTTTTCAATATAAAAAGCTTACTTGTATTTAAATTGAGTAATTGCCCCTTGATAAATAAATGAATTACCTACCTTCATAAACGGATCCCTCTTTCGTGTATATACTGTATCCAATTTGACAACAATTACTATTGACGCATGGCACTTGGCATTTTTTGAAAGACCTTTCCTGTTTAGCTCTGCCGGAATTTTCATGAATGCACTGTGATGGCACACAAATTTTTTTCTAAAATATTTTAGAATTAGCAAGTCTGTTGACACAACATGATGAGAGATCTTAGTAAATTGACGTGGCCCACTAATTTCACTATCTAAATACTGATTTTGAGATTATAGTGAGCATATAAATACCTAACATTACTTACGAACAAACTTTTCTTGTCCCTACGGGACATGATGTCCTTGAATTCCATTGTGTCTTGCTATTTTTCCCAAAGGCTTTGACCCAAAGATTAATGTCTTCCATGGTCTTTAAATTGCTACGCACCAAAACTTTATTTTGTAGGCCTTCTTCAGTACATAGTACATTATTAAACTCACTTGGGAGGCAACTCTCGCCAATTACGTGCACAAACATTGTTATCATAGATAAATATTAAGGGGGAGATTGTTATTTATTTAAAATATTAATGAAAAACTAAGTTAGTTTGTTCTTTTGGCGCGTTAAAAGAAAATACCAAACAAACAACAAACAAAACAGAATAAAATACGAGGTTAAGTTTCAGCTGTCAGCTGTTATTTTGTAGGCGGATCGTTTCTAGATGAATCGACCAATAGGATAGGTCGATTTTTACATAGTGCACTGTTTGTGTAAAGGATCTTAAAATGCCAAATATTATGGCTTGTATATTAAATTACCCTATTCACATTGTACAGCAAGGTCAGACTACGAGCCAATCAAGTGAGCGCGGTATTTCTTTCCAACGATATTTTGATCTAACTGTAACCAGACCATGACTTGACCTATAGTATGAATCGGCTTTAAGCAAAATGTTTTCTCTTAATCCCCATAGAAAAACGTGTCGCCCAACCTTTAAATCGCAAAAGGTCTGATGCTGTTTGGTACAGATTATATTTTACTCGGTCAACTGACTAGTTGATGTTTTTATTTAAATTGACAATAATTATAATTTTGTCTTTTTATTATTGCGTGAGCATTTTCTATTTGGATTTTTTACTTGTGTGATGTTCAGTTTTTTAATTTCGTATGAATATATTACTTATAATTATTTTTCGATTAGGCATTATCACAGTAAATATGAATGAATGAAATAATTTATCACAAAGTCCCGAATAAGAGATTATTATTATAAATAAGTAAATAAATAATGCTTTTATCTACAATTGGGAAATCAAATTACTCTCAGAGGTCAAAATATTAAATTAGATTAGACAAGGTAATGGTTATGCTACAAGACACTAACGTCTACCTTAAACAAAAACTGCCGGCCGCCTAATTAAGTACAAATAATATATTTATAAGGTACGAGAACACGAACTCCAGAAACAAATGCCATTGCGTAAATGGGATTCGACACACAGATAATAGGTGCTCCTTGTGGTATCTATAGGTATCTAGTTCATTTACTAATCTAGATGTACATATTGCCGATTGAATATTTCCAAGCCAGACCACAATATTGACGTGGTTTAAACGCCATGACTTAATTGGATGTATAACTGAAATAGGTTTTACCATATGTTCGTAAAACTAATAGTTCGCTTTTCCGGTGAACCGGCAGTTAGTACCACTGGATAGATTATTATTAAAGACAAGCTTAAAGTAATGTATGCGATGTGAGCAATGTCTAGAATTTTAGGAGAAATTACAATATTTGGGATAAAGGATAAATTCCATAAAAAACAAAGTTGAGACATTATATCTTGATAGTAAAATTAAGAATGAAATCGATGTCTCAGCATTATTTTCGGTAATTTTCATATTGTATATGCTTCAGTGTTTGTAACTGAATTCATATTTACGTATTTAAGTGTCCTCCTACGTAGCGTTTAGCTGTTTGGGTTAGTTTTGGTTAGTATGCGTTTGTAACATAAGCACAGATTACCTAGAACAGATGCGAATCCTATAATGTTTTTTCTCTACTGCATTTCCGTGACATTGGTCGCTTGCGACTTCCCTCTCGAGGCTCGAGCGGTAGGGTTGAAAAAGTTTGTTGACACAGTTTATTCAATACCATCTTTGGACTCTGGTTTAACCGCCCGTAAATTGTGATGAAGATGTTTTGCCTCATCGGTTTTGATTTGTATAAAACAATTCTAAATATGACTATGAAATTAGGTTGTTTATTTTAGAGTCTGTTAAAGCATGTGGATAACGTATATGTCGAGATTTAAATGTTTCAAATACATATCTGCATTTTTTACATGCATTAGTGACTACTGCGACAATCCCTTTTTCTAGTTATTTGTTCAAAATAAAATCGGTGATACCATTTTTTTCAGCTTTTACATTGAAGGTTGTGAAAACGAAAGTCACTTTTAGCCATATAATGTATTCACCAAAAAATTAAAGATGAGATAAAATATTCCTATGGATTTTTGTTTTTTTTTTTACAACTTTTAAGGTCTTTGTTTGCATATTTTATTTTGTCAAATAGTCTTAACCAATAAATTATTTAATTATCTAAAATAAGGGGAAGCCCGAACAAGGGTGTTTGAAGGGTATAGACCTCGTATTTTGCTAAGTTTGGGTAACGTTTATCTCTACGGTTATTTTATCAAACTCACTTACAAATATTTTTTTCTAGTTTAAAAACAGAACAGATTAAGCCTTCTTTGGGTGACTTTAATCTTCCAAAATAATTGTTTTCAGAGTCGTATGCTTTGAAATGTGTGAATAAGATTGACTTGTTTAAAAGTCTAAAGTTTCTACTACATTGGAAAAATGAACACAAAGGTGGCGTTCATGAATTTCTAAACCGTTTTTCAAGAGATAGCCACACACATAATTGAAATCATTTTGAAATGTTATATTTTCACGTCGATAATCATAATCTCGCAGACTAATAGCTGCTTCTACATTTCCTAACTTTCATCTAAAATCGGATTGGTATCTCGTGGTTGGAATAGGAGAACGTCCAAAGTGTCCTCACAATTCATATGATATGAATGCAAAAAGTTTTGGCAAAATAGTTTCCTGTATGCTCTTTCAAACTGTATCGAAGTAGGGTTTACACAATTCTCACTTTGTTGTCGAATACTCCTAAAATAGTTTTTAAACAGTCTTGAAAATGAAAAAGAAAATAAACGAACAAAACCAGGACGAAAATTATCAAAATATGTGATATTAATGGTCTAGGACGCTTAGCAACGCAGAAACATATAGCCACATAATAGATTAAAGCAGCCAATTTAGCTCGAGTACACATAGAGCGTCAGACTATATAAGTAGGCGACAGCCTCCTTAGGAACCAGGAAAACTTCGACCCCCGCGTAATCGGTAGCTTTCGCATCTGTTCTAGGTAATCTGACAGAAGTCAATTTGTGGTAAACTTATCACTACTTGACCATTGTTAGATTGAATATCTAACTAGTTTTAGCCAGTAACACCATTATCGAAATTTTAATTCGTGAAAAATAATCATAACTTGGAGTCAAACAGGACTCTAATCTCACAACTTGAATGAAGAAATATAAAAATAAATATGTTTATGCATTTTGCGTAGGTCTCCAATCAACTTCGCGTAGTCAGCGTGCAGAACCCGATACGAACTCATCCGTACCTGATGACCAATTCCTGAACCAATTGGTCCGGTGTCAGAATTCACGCTTGGACGACCAAAGATCGCCCTTGCCAGCCGCAGTAGACGCGGAGGGCGACCAAGAAACGCTTCCGACTACAAGGAGCGGAGCGACTGTGCCCGATGAAGATTTCTTTTCTTTGATCATGAGATTCCAGTCTGGAAGAATGGATGACCAGAGAGCAGCTGTGCCAAGAGCGAATAATAGGTAAGCCATTTCCGTGGATATTATTGAGAACAGACACACTGTGGCAGCATCTAGGAAATTCTAGACTCAGAAAAATGTACAACAAATGATTTTTTCCAACACAAGCTAACCAATTTTATAGTTTATTATAGGAAATATTTTACTATAATCTATATCATTAATAATTACATAAAAATTTATAAACAATAAAATATAATTAAAAATAAAATATAAAGCTACTGTTTCGTTAGAGGCGTGTGCGACGCACAACTCACGAATGAGACTAACTTGCAACTGAGTCTATTCTGAAATATGATTTATTTACAAAGGGGCTATAATAAGTCCATGTCAGTAATTGACGTTGGTTTGTTAGCAACCATTGAACGACACGCAAGGCAGACCTGAAAAACGTTCCCCCAATTTCATATTGTGTCCATTCCTGAACGTTTTTGATGGTTTGTCCGGTTACTATGAGCATTTTGGTTATCGCTTTCTGATGCACTACAATATTAGTTAAAATATTGTTACGTTTTTCCGTGTGCTCTGACAAAATCACAACTTTTACTATTTTAAAATAATACTCTATTCTCTATCACCGTATACAATTGAACACACTTAAATACTCTTATAACTTTACAACTACATAATAGATCTTCACAATTCAGCACTCAATGATGACACTAGTTTTAGTTTGCTACAGATGTCCAGATAATAGTAATTTTGATGTGTTTTTAAAAAAACCTAAATATTGTTTTAACCAAATTATATAAGCCGCAAACAAATTTGATTTTGACAGGGGATTTTAATGTTGATCCCAACAGAGATACAGTTTTATAAATGATTTGTCTCGGGAAAAGTGATCTGAAATTTATATCGTTCAAAATTTAAACGACGCTTTTAATGCATTTTATAATATTTTTTTGCATTATTTTAATGTTAACTTTCCTGTGAGAAGTGGTGTTGTAGTCTAAATAAAAAATGTTGGGTATCACAAGATGTAAGGACATCCAGCCAAAATCTGAAAGATTTATATGTTATAAAAAACAATATCCGTCCATGGAGACTTTTTATAAAGAGGCAAAAAAACGACATAATTCTCTTGTAAGCAGTACTAAAAAAACATTTTATCAGAATAAAATTATGAATTCTGAGAATTCCTCTAAGGCTGTGTGGAATGTAGTTAAAGCTATTACCAACCAAAAAAGAAATCATTCAATAAAGTCAATAAAAAGTAATAATATGATTATTTCTAGCGCCGAGAACATAGCTGAACATTTTAATATTTTTTTTCGAAGTGCACCGATTGAGGTGGTGTCTAAAATTGACAAAAGTAAAATAATTCCAGGGACGAGTCAGGTCACCCCCATAAAGCATGTAGCAAATGGCATTTTTTTGTTTGATTATAGTCTAGACGAGTTTGTCAGTCTTATTAAGTCTAAATTAAAGAATAAAAGATCGTCAGACAGTGATGGCGTACCTAGCTTTCTATTGAAGCGGGTTATGGATGTTATAGCAAATCCTTTTTTGTTTTTAATTAATAAATATTTTCAACTGGGAACCTTTCCTGAAATTTTAAAAATTAATAAAATTGCTCCTGTCTATAAAAAGGGAGATGAAATGTTACTGGAGAACTACCGTCCAGTTGCGATCTGTTCTAGTTTTTCAAATATTTTCGAATACTGTTTTGCCGAAAGGTTGAGTGTGTTTTTGAATAGGGAAAACATTATAATACCGAATCAATATGGATTTCGTAAAAATAAATCAACATCTGATGCAATTTTCTGCTTTTTTTCTGAGGTCGTATCTGGAGTCGAGGTGGCCGAGTGTCCTGTTGGGGCTTTTTGTGACGACTGTGTTGATCAGGATAAATTAATGATTGAAAAACTTGAAAACTATGGTATAAGGGGTCCAGCGAGTACGTGGGTAACTATATTTTTAATAAACAGAAGGCAGTTTGTGTCAGTGGAACGAGTTGAGGATTCCCTTGGAATCAAAGCGAATTCAAATACTTTGAAGGTCAATATGGGTGTACCTCAGGGGTGAATCTTGGGGCCAATCCTTTATATACTTTACACTAATGATCTCACCTCTGTTTTGGATACTGACTGTAATTCTCCTTTTTAAGCAGACGATGCATCACTAGTGTTTACAGGCAAATATAACTTTTCAATTGAAAACAAATGTAACTTAAATTTAAATAACCTTCTGTCATGGTTTGCTGATAATTCACTGTTTTTAAATGTCTGTATAACAAATTTTATAAGATTTGATAATAGTCAGAACAGGAATGACTTGGATAAAAACTTAGACATTAATGGACAAACTCTCGAGAGAGCTAAAAGTGCTAAGTTTTTGGGAGTAACTATTGAGGAAAATCTTGGTTGGAATCAACACTGTCAGACTCTTTGTTCTAAATTAAATGTACAATGCTTTTTAATTCGAAATTTGAAAACAATTTTAACAGCAAAACAACTTTTGTCTGTTTAGTATGCTCACGTAGAGTCACGTTTACGCAACGGGATTGTTTTTTGGGGGGTCTTCTTCAGCGGCTACTCAGGGGTTTGTTCACCAGAAAAGAATCATACGTTGTATTGCCAATGTCAAACAAACATATTCTTGCCGAACATTGTTTAAACGATATAAAATTCTAACTTTGGTACATAATTATAATACAAGAAACAAATACAAATACAAGAAACAAAAATATTTTAGACAACCATTTAATCGTCTGGAGTGTGGTAAAAAGTCTCCTAGCAACCTAGGAACTAATTTTTTTAATAATCTACCAAAAAAATTTAAACAAATTATTAGCTTTAATAGTTTTAAGAAATGTGTGCGTCTCTATTTATTGGATAAGTGTTTCTATACATTGGATGAATTTTTTAAAGACAGGCCTTGACTTTTTTTGTTATTCTGTCGTATATGTTGTTTTACTCAGAAAATTGGCTCCATACTCATGACGTTTTCCATACATTGTAATACTTTGTCTTGTGAAAGCTTTTTTTATTTATATTTTATTATCTCCAACTACACGCGTTCTGCGCCTATTTATATCCAGTCTAATATTTCTCGGTAATTCTCCGGACGCTTCTCTACTATTCTCGACCAGGGCTGCATGCATCAAGAAAATACTACAGCTCCCGAATCTTCTCGACCAGCGATGACTCATACGAAAGGACGTAGACGCGACAAGGCTAGTTCTATAGGGTAGCGCAAAAACATTTGGATGGTCTTTAGCCGTGACATTGCCTCCCTCTTAAACCTGATCGTCCCGATCAGCGACTTCATGTCCGTGATATGCTTTGAGCCTGCCGAGGTGGACAACTTTCAGTTTGCTTTGGGGGGATACATTGAATTCTATACACAACTTCATTAATTCTTTGGGTGACTGTATAGGGCCCTTTCCATACTGGCGTTAGCTTGGGGGAGATCTTCCCTTCTTCCTTTGAGGATTATAGTTCATCTGAGATCCAATAGAATTAGCTTTGAGATCATATCGAGCCTTCATTCGGTCACTGCCGATACGTTCAAACGGTAGTCCCACATTATATTGTTTCATCTTTCCCCTAGATCTTGTCATGGGTCCTTGACTTGCGGCAGAGGTTAAACACTGCCGGCACCATGATTTCACATCCTGGCAGTAGTTGGCCCAGTAAACCCTGTCGCGGATCTTGTTAATCGTTTTGTTCACTCCGAGATGAGCACCAGATTTTCCATTATGGACTTCTTCCAGGACTTCCGATACCCGCTTCCTTGGTGGTACCACTACCTGCGTATTCACTACTTTTCCATCGGCGCTTTCTCAGGCTCGTTTAAGAAGTCGATTTTCAACTACCAGGGAATCCCACTACGCCCACAGAGCTTTAAAAGTAAACGCCTTAGTTGAAATATCTCTTTAGCTTGGTCTTGGTTGACGTTCTTCTTTAGCTTTTCGCAGTAGTGCTATTTCACTATTCTCAAGCTGATATTTTTTTCGTTGCTCGGTGGTCCACTGCTGATCAATCTTACCTTCTTGTTGGTCTATTCTTTGGCAATGTTTATAATTATCTTCGCATGATCTTCTGGATAAAGCATCTGTATTTTTAAGTCATCTTCTTTCCCTGTGCTTAACCTTAAAGTTATATTGTTGTAACTCTTCCTGACTTGACTTTGAACTCCTAGCGTCTCTGGATGGAGATGTAGACCGTAGTTGTACTCGACAGTCTCTCTTAAAATGCCCAATCCTGCCACACCTAGAGCACTGATTTGAAACATTTCGGTTACGTGGCCTATCTTCTCTCGGAATCTTTGTACCTGACGGCCTGTCTCTTTTGAAATGCCCAGTCCTGCCACATCTAGAGCGCTGATTTGAAATATTTCGGTCATGTGGTCTATCTTCTAGAGGCTCCTGGAATCTTTGTACTTGACAGTCTCTTTTGAAATGTCCAGTCCTGCCACATCTCTGGCACTGATGGCTAACATTTCGGTTATATGGCCTAACTTCTAGTGGCTCCCGGAATCTCCAGGTGGCCTGCAGAACTTCAGTTAATTTCTTTAAAAGTCCGCCCATCTCAGTTAATTCACAACTGTTCGCCAGTTTTTCTTACTGGATGAATACGGTCCTGATTGTTGGTTTAGAGATGTTACAGGCCGCCTCGATTTCCAGTGCTCTACCCAAAACTTCACTACTGTTATCAAATTTGGCTAGACGTAGCATCTTCTGAGTTTCTTGATCTCTGATACCATCCACGAAATACTGAGAAGGAATACGTGTGAAATTTTCTCGTTGCTCCCGGGTAGGCCAAATGAACGAGATGCCTAACGTCTGTCTCAAACTCTTGCAGGTTTTCACTAGGTTTCTGAGGTCGAGACTTTACTTATGCCTGATAGAGTTGTCTTCTATGTTGGTCTACAAATCGTCTCTCCAGGGCAGCTACAAGAATGTCATATTACCCCTGTTGGCTGATAGCAATGGTTTGTAGTAGTTCCAGGGCAGATCCACGAAGCGCTACCACTAGTGATGTAGCTATTTCTTCGTTATTCCAACCGTTGGCAACAGCAGCGGCTTCAAATTTTTTTCTGTGGTATTGTTCAGGATGTTTGACCGTTATATGTTGGAGGCTTGATATTCTGTCCTGTGGCGAATACCCTCTCGGTGGGTCCTTGATTTTTTGTCTGGTAACTTCTGCCTGTAGATTCCTCATTTCTTTCTGTACCTTTCCTACTTCTTTTTGTACATTTCCACCTTCTTTTTGTATTTTGCCTACTTTTTCAAATTTCTCATTTTGTCCGTTCAATATTTTCTGTAATTTTCGTTGCTCGCCTACAATTACATCCAACATCCATTTCTGAAGCTGATCCGTACGTCTCCTACTTCTTTTTGTATATTACCTACTTCTTTTTCAAACTTCTCATTTTGACCATCCAATATTTCCCGTAATTTTCCTTGCACGCCTACAATTACATCCAACATCCATTTCTGAAGTCGATCCTGTTCTATTTGCCTTTTATCTTCCTGGTCTTGTAAAATTTTCTGAAGCCGGCGTTGTTCTGCTTGCCTTTTATCTTCTTGATCTTGAAACATTTTCTGAAGTCGGTCCTGTTCTTCTTGTCTTTTATATTCTTTATCTTGCAAAATTTTCTGAAGCTGGACGTCCTGTTCTGTTTGTGTCTTTTATCTTCTTGGTCTTGTAAAATTTTCTGAAGCCGATCCTGTTCTGCTTGCCTTTTGTCTTCTTGGTCTTTCAAAATTTTCTGAAGCCGGTGTTCTGTTTGCCTCCAAGCATTTAGATTTTCCATGAAATCGCTTAGTAAATTTTATTTATTTGCGTCAATTCTACCGTTTATTGCCTCGTATACGCGACAAGGCTAGTTCTATAGGGTAGCACAAAAACATTCGGGTGGTCTTTAGCCGTGACAATACATACAAAATATATTCCAAATCACTTCCTATTTTCATATCCGCAATATTCCGAAGGACATTCAGAAATTGTCAGAGTTTGCTGAAATTCAGTTGATTGTTGTTAGCACTTTTAGAAATAAAAACTATACATTTTTCAAAAAATGGGTGGTTTGTTTGATAATGCATTTGAAATTACAATTATTCTAATCTCGCTCGAACTCTCATTCTCAAACGGCTTTTAGAGGAGATTATCAAGCTAGTGGGGCAAATCATGTTGCCAAGTTGTCCCAACGGCAACATCAATGCAAACTTATAAACTATATTTAAGAGAAGAATTTATTACCAAACGTTCAAAGTTCGTAAGAGGAGGAGGTTCCTGTTTGAAATGTTTATTAATCATTTTCTGTATGATGTCATTCGAATTTTGTTCCAAGTAGTCAAATCTTCCGGAGGTGTAAATTGCATCGGAATGGTGGTAGTCGACGATCTAAATCTCATTTTTTTTAAGTGAAACTTCTTAACGCGCCGGGAGTAAAATTTGAAGGTCGCAACACACGACGGCGCGACACGAGCTGGCGGAACGAAAAATATGAGGTTTATTTATTGTGATATCTTTGTTAGTTTAAAAGCAAAAAATATGGGATTTGCTCTATTACCTTGTCAAGACATAAGCATTTATGAAGTTTTTTTTTTCATTTAGGCCTTCCCTTTTTGTTAATTGAGTGGTATATTAAAAAAAAAACTACTTTTTAACCAAATCCGTTGATATGTATAAGGCTACAGCGTTTAAGTTTTTGTGATATCTTCGTTAGCCCCGTTTCACACGAGTCCGACATCGGTTATCCGACGTCGGATATCCGGTTTATCCAGCACGTTTCCGGCGTCTGACTGTCCGACAAACGTGTGAAAGCAATGATACCGGATGATCTTTTTTCTTCAAACGTCAGTAAATCCGTCATTACTCGACTGTGTAGGCGGCCGTGAAGTTTCGTTTTTCCTCCGCCGGAGCTTTACTTTTCACTTTTCCGCCGGCGGAGGTAATAGTGTTGTCATAGCAACATAGATACAATACAAACAGACAACAAAATAAGCGTCAACAACTCAAGATTTATTAAACTACAATTTGTATTTATCACTCAATTTGTGACTGCATTTCTAAAAATCACTAATTTAGGAACAAATCGGTTATTATTTAATCGAACTTACTCAATAATTGATAAGCAGTTATTGAGTAAGTTCGATTAAATAATAACCGATTTGTTCCTAAATTAGTGATTTTTAGAAATTATCAATACCGAATTAAAACGCAATCGGAGACGTAATCTTAAAAAATAATTATTGTTGACAGTGTCCACTGACAACTTTATGTTACATTATATTCACCGACACCGGTCTAAGCAAGGCCACCTACGACCGTGGTCTAAGCCGCCTTGCGAATCCATTTATCTTTAATAATAATTGGATATTATTACTATTAAAAAGAGATGTTTTTGCATTAATTTGTCGACATTTGAAGAAAAAACAGCATATTTTATTTGGAGGAAAAGTTACTTTTCATGGCTTGCTTTCTATTACCAGCCTCACTCCGTTCGGCTGTTAAACACGAGCGCGCCATGAAAAGTATCACTTTTCCTCCATATAAAATAATATACTATTCCGACATGTGTGAAAAGGCACTAAGTTACAAGCAAAAAATATGGGCTTTGTTCTATTAGAAATCCGCTGATGCTGGATTCATCGCCTCGAAAGTTGGTCAAGCCGGGACGTCTGTAACCAGATATAAAAAGGAAATTACCAAACTATCCACATGTAATGGAATCATAAAATGGAGACACTTTATAACCTGGAGGCCCTCACTTTGTAAGCAGTGCAATGAAAGATGCCGGTTAAGGAGTAGAGTTTAGGCACTAACAAGACAAGGTATAGCCCAAAACTTCAAAGGGGTATTGGTCAATTGCGCGCCGCGGTCAGAAAAATAAGAAGTTAGTCTTAATTTCAGAGGACAGTTGTGCGCCGGCTACTTATTAGATATGGGATAGTTGCGCTCCATAGGGCGACTGTAATATAAATTGTTTGTGTGAATCGTTGTTGGAAAAGATGTACAATTGGATTGTCGTACATCATTTTTTATTTATCTTTTCCTGATTTTGGGTATGCCTTGGGTTAGTTTGGTTAGTTCCTGTTCGTTGAGCCCCCCGCAGCGATTTTTTATTTTTTTCCTGATGTTGGGGATGCCTTGGGTTAGCTCCTGTTCGTTGAGCCCCCGTAGCGAGCGGAGGGCCAAGCATGAAGTGTTCAAATATCTGAGGACGAAACGTAACGGGGGTATTATATCTAACATTTATATTACAGTCGGTACCATTCCGTAATCCCTCTTTTGCGGGCAACTGTCCTATTGCCAATCGGGGCAATAAATGCCTAGCAGAAGGTAAAAGTCACCGCGGCGCGCAAATGACCCATGCCCCTTCAAAGTACAGGTTGGACGGTAGAACTGCTCAAAAAGGCAATGAACATTTTTCCGTCATAACAATGAAGGATTTACCAAAAAGTGACGATCTGACCAATTCTAGAATCGAAGCCGATAAAAATTCAGTTTTTTTGCCTGGCATTGTTACAAACACTACCTATATATCGACCTGTCAGAACAGATTTGGCATCACTTATCCAGCACAGCCACACTTCTCGTCGATTTTGACCAAAACGTTGGCATACTTAATCCTATTTTAATTAATTACACATCCTAGCCTTAAGAAAGACGATTAATCAATCGAGAGTTATCTAAAACATTTGGTCCTCACGCCACCAGCCTGATCTGACGACAACTCGACTTCTCGGATTTATAGCGTCAGCTAATATTGATTTTACATACGATCCGAAATGAGAAAACTGCAGCCACAGACGTCGAATTTACCGATTTTGTACATCAAGAAAAAAGTAGCAGATAGCCATATCTCCCCTGAATATAATAAAATCGCTGATATCCCGGCGTAAGCGATTCTGCCGAATTCTCAAGTAAGCGTTCATAATGTAATACATTTTAGAGTAGATTAGAAAATTAAGAAAATCATTGAATTCATAACAATAGTCAGACATTGCTCGTCAAATGGAGGAATGAAAATACCAGGTGGTTAGAACAATGTATGCCAAAACGAGACTGTTATAATCAAATATCCGACGTCGGATATCCATTGCTTGAGAAGAGCAAGGATAGGTTCGTTAATGCTTACCTGGCAGTTATGTGTATGAAAAGCGGTGTGGGCTGTAATCATATTTGTTCATAAATTTATGGCGAAAGTGTTCTAATTTTTTGTGTTTCCTAATTTTCAGTTTAATTAATACAGATTAACGGTTATAAATACCGCGTTTTTTGAAGACGTAATTGTTGGCGCTGAAAATAAGGGTCTTCTATATATTTTGAAGTACATTGTGAGTATATTCGGTTAAATGAAAGACATTTTCTGTTTCATGTGCACTTCTAAAACGTAGAATTTCAAAACAAACAATAAGGGAAGTTAAAGTCGGACTTGCCGCTGATGCAGTTCGACGGCTGAGGGGCAGAGGAGAAAAACCCTACAAAAACAGGTGGCGGCGAATGCCGTCAGTAGCAGTAGTTTTGTTTGTAACTGTTTTGATAAGGGCTGAGTGAAAGCAAATTTTTTTATCGCATTCTTTTCGAAACTTATTACTCGTGCTGTTGACTATAAGTACTGGATGAAAGATTGGTTTAAAAATGGATTGGATACCTTGTCCTACTTTTATTAACTGTCCTGCAGAAGCCATACATTATAACTAGAAATGGACACAGACTTCGGTTAATCGAAAAAAGTCTCTAAATACATGCTGCTCTTCGCCTTCGATAAACAGATTTTTTGTTCAAATATCCAATTAACTCCAAAAATCATCATATCGTGCAGATATTTATTTTGATAACGAAAATTTCCACATTAAAGGCAATATTCGGTCTGTTATTAACAAGCTTAACCTCATAAAGCTTGTTGCCACACATTGCACTAAAGCTAAACTCCACGCTATTAGCTGTTTTTTTAGCTACTTGATAAGCCAGTCTTTATAAACAAATTTGCCAACCAGTTAAACAAAACGCGGAGCCTAAGTCAAATAAAACGTGGAGCCTAACTCAAATAGTACTTATATTAACAGTTTTAATATTTAACAGGCAATTGAATTGTCAGTTACAGCTATGTAATAGGTCGAACGCTCTCAAGTGCTAAGATTTTTTTACGGACAAATTCATTTCCAAGCCAGTAAGAAAAGTATTATATTATGTTTCAGAATTGCGAACGGATCAGTGCCCCACCATCCCAATAATGATATTGATAATTCAAAAAAGTCAACCAAGAAGAAATAAAATCACATGTTTTATCTCCGAACTGAAAGTTAGTGTAATGTAGTACAAGTTTTAAATGATTGAAAATATCTTTACGAAAATTGTTGAAAGTTTTATGGTAGCATGATTACATTGATTTGCCGCCAAAAAATAATATTAATTTTAGAGTAAGGGTATAAAGTATTTACTGCAAAATATATTTGCAAACCAAGGTTGATCCCAAGTGAAAATCAACACTTTAAAGTGCAGTTCCTGCAGCAAGGTCAGAGTTCCGCACGGCTCATAAATAACCATCCTCTGTGAACTTTCGGGATTCGGTACAACCTTCTAGAACAATAAGCTTGAAAACAAAAGTTTAAAATACCGGACGTTAGAATGTCATTAAGGTTCGGGTGTGAAAGACCAGCTTATGTCGAAATTCCACTAGTAGATGATGTTACACCGCTATCAAATTTGTTGCTATTTTGGCAACGATATATCATCTTATATGGGAAGGTTTAAATACTAGCAGGTTTAAGTATTGAACTAAGACTTAGGCCCGATTATATACGGCTATCTTCTGCAAAGTTAAGATCAACCTCAACCGGTGCTTGCACCTTCAAAATATATTGCGGTCATATACTTAAAATATACTGCTAAACCGTCATTTGGACAATGAGTGGAAAATGAAGTCAACACCAAAAGACGGGAATATCAATTTTGCATAAGTCTATCTTTGTCCTTCAAAAAGTTGTTTGTGCGCACGCTCTGTACGGAACGTTCTGATTGGTCCGTTTGTCGAGCATTAAACTGGCCGAGGCCGACCCCGACCACGGCCACCTATACAAGGCCAGGAAGCAGCAAATCTTGCCCTTCTACTACCTAGTGCTTCCTTATTAATCTTAAAATAAGACAATATGGTAAAACTAGACACAAGTTTATTAATTATAAAAATAAATATGAGAAATATAGACATGAAATAAAAATCATATCAAAGATAGGGATAAACTAAAGTTACGAGTAGTAGATGAACGGAATATCTGAATAACATAATTGTTTTGTATTATGCTTGTTGGCTTATAATTTCCATTTTTGATAATATGTATGTATTAATAATATAAACTATGTGATTAGTTAATAACAAATGTGATTACAGTTAAATGAAATATGTAGCCCAAGATCAAAGCAGTTGCAAAAGGCAGTATTTTACGTTACGTATAAGTATTCAAGTAGATTTCTCAGAGTAAAACGAGTCACAAAAAATAAAAGGTATATATAGTGTATGGTTTTTTTAGTTAGTTCACCTATTCAGTACCTACTCAAGCACAATCTTTTTAAGTAGCAATAACAGAATACATGATAAAATAAAATGATTAATTAGCTTAAGTCATGTTAAGTAAACAAATATCACATATATAAAGACAAAAAGCAGTGATGTTTCTATGTTGTATAAGTACTGTGAATAAAATGCAAAGCAGTTGTATGAACCAATAAGTATTGCAACAATAAAAGCAAACCGAAGGTTTCGAAGCAGCTCAATTTTACTAGCTGTTCTAGACAGACACTGTTGAATTCTAACCTTCATGCAAGCCATTTTAGTAAAAATACAAGTACTTATCTAGTTAGTTCGCCACATGAACAAGATATACGGCTTTCCGAAGAAACGGGAAGTCGCTTGTGCTTGGAGGTTGGAGGGCAAAGAGACAATGGAGCATGTTTTATGCTGTCTGGCAATGGAAAGAACCAGACAAACTATCCACCCCCAGACAGCTATTCGATTCCATGAAAAGGATTAAGCCTCTGGCCTAGTGGAATCTACAGATGTGAGCCACAATAGACCAAGGGTTGCCCAAATACACATACAATTACAAAATACAATAGTTAGTAAAGTTACAGTTCTATAGTTGATGTTATATCATCTTCATTTTTATTGCCAATCAAAAATATTTTGGCTTCATGAAGCACTTTATCTAGAGTACTTAATATACTCCACCCCCACGTACTGATAGTTTTATATCAGTCTTGTCCGAACACAATGTTTTTTTAATGAACAAATTGCCCACAAGCACTTCAAGTCTTCTGACCTGACAGAAACACAGACATTTGCACACTTGGGTACCCTTCAGCTGGTTCATTTAAATAGAAAAATGACTAGTTTCCTTTTCCTTTCAACTATCCATCCTCGAGTTCATTAATCTTGATATCTGCTTCATCTTTGTTTATATGCTTCATGTAGCGCAGTAAAAGATATTGCTTCATTTCGTTGTAAGTAGTTGCTCTATCCAAACTTTCAGCAATAGCCGAGCAATAGCCCCTTTCCATTTCTCAACATTCAATCTGATCTTTCTGCGTTTAGTGTGGACATTCTCTTCATCAACTTTACTTAACTATGAAGGACATCTAGGTAGCTTACATGGAATCTCCCACAAGAAACCGTTTCGAAATATAATTATAATATCTACACGTTATAAAATAATTAAATAAATGAAAAAACTGACTGAAAAATATTAATGTAAACAAATAAATCGACCATCAATTTGGTTGTCGTATAGGTGGCCGTGCCCCGACCCGTGTTCCGTTTATTGATCCATCTGTATTTTATTGTGTCGTGTGATTCGTATCGTATCTTGTGCACATTAAATTGTAATTTCAATTTAAAACTGCTTTTAAACATTTTTAGAGTGTTTGTGCTTTGAAAATAAACAGCAAATAAGCATATCCGCTTTAAAAAATAACCTCTCCAAGCGGCAATAATTTAAATCCAATAAACTACCGCCAATCAGGGGGATTACTTTATTGGCTGTTACATATATTTTCAACTAATCACAGAGCGTTTCTAACGATTGCGCAGTATGAACTTACTGAATGACAAAGACCGACTTATGCGAGTTTTAAATAGCTCCGTCTTTTAGTTGTGGCTTCAATTTTTGGTTTGGATTAGCGATATATTAGTTTATATATATATGATTGCGTTCAAAACGTCATTTCATTTGATAAGTGATGTATTTTAAATGTGTCAGCGATAAGTCGTGATTTACGTGATCTTCAGCTGAGCTGAGTTTGAGCTGAGCTGGTACAACTGAGTAGAGATTTCCCATACCACATGAGAGGGCTTCAGAGTTGCGCGTGCATTACATTATTGACAAACCATATCTTTAGGGTCTAGCGAATTGCTGTCAACTGGTCCGTAGCTCAGTGGTTGGATGCTGAGTCTGCGATACGACGGCCCGGGTTTGATACCAGTGACAAGACATGTGTTTTTTTATTTTTAATATTATGTGTAAAAAGTTTTTGGGCATGCCTTGGGTCAGTTTTGGTTAGTTTCTGTGGGTGCGCTCCCGTAGCGAGCGGAGGGCCATGCGTGAAGTGTAATATTAGGCATTTTTGTCAACAATGTGATGCACGCGTCACTCGCAACAGTCTGATGTGTTACGGGCAACGATAAGTGTACAACTGGATCTAAGTTTGAGCTGTTGAAATTTCGAATGACAGAGAGTTCGGAAAGTACAAATCGAAATATATTCGAATTACATTAATTTCAAAAACAGGAATTTCGAATGACAAAAACATAAATGAAAATAAGTTGATAAACAAAAATAAACAGCTGGATTAAAATTGTTTTCAAAAACATAAAACGCTGATGACAAGTTAATGGAGGGTGAAGCGGATATTTCCGAATTGTATGTAGGGTGGATTCGTAACCATAGAGAGCGTATTCTTTGGATCATTCTATAACATTTAAGATACGCTGATATTTTCTTGTTTTTTATTACTATCTCGTTCAGTTTTCTTTAATAATTTGCCAAAAATTGATGCACAGCTGAAGTTTTTAAATCTTAATTATTAAGTTTACACCCACTGATTTTATTTCTCTTCTTTATGTGAGTTCCAAATTGTTGCAGCTTGATTTGAAAAAATCTGGGTTAGATTGATCTATTATAGATTATCTAGCTTGAGGTAAATAAATATTTATTTTTAGGGGCAAAGAAAGAAGTTTCGAAAGTTCAAGTCAGCATAAGAACTTTCAGTCATTTTAACGTTACGTTGGCTCTGTGAACTTCAAACTATCTATTATGCTATACTTTTACTAATACAAAGTTCCATTATTTCATATCTTAAATACCTGAGAGAATTAGCATATTAAATGTATAAAGGAGCTCATTGACTACAAATGGTAAGATAAAACATGAGAGGCTTTACATATTATTAAATTTAAGTTCAAAATGTATTAGTTCATTAGTTGATTATGTACATGACATTGGATAAGTCAGCCAAAGAAAATACAGTAATAATACATTAAATTTAAGACACCGCCAGAGTCCTAAGGCAAACCATTTGAAAGTCTAGAAAGCCTTGAATATGTAAAAACAAGTTTTTTCAGTCGGTTCTTGAATGAGGCGGCAGCCTCTGCTCTCTTGACATCGGTAGGCAGCTTGTTAAATATCTACACTCATGGTGTTTCATATTTCTCTTAACAGGGGTTTTGTTTATAAACATGTAGACAGTACACTTAAAAACATAGATTGAAGTCGATGTAAAGATTATTTCCTGTTTAAAGGTGTTTTTGCAAGATTCGATATTTCAAACATCAATCAACACTATTGATATTTACTGAATGTATAGATGTGGTAAG
>JAEQML010060162.1:0-27593 GCA_016904865.1 Pissodes strobi | reverse complement strand
CTTTGATTGTGTTTGTCCTTAGTTTCGTCGATCACACGCTTGCACTCGTTTCTCGCTTCGATAAAATAATTGCGATTTTCAGCGGTCTGATTTTGCTGCCAGTACTTATAGGCTTGCTGTTTCCTTCCTACAGCTCTTTCGCATCTTTTGTCGAACCAGGGCTTTCCTTTTGATGGTAACTTGATGGAATTTGGAATGTATGCTTCCATTCCTGAGGAGATTACTTGCATGATCTCTTCGCAGCAGTCTGACGGGTCGTCAGTGGCAAAGCAGACGTCGAGCCAAGGAAAATCTAGGTAGAACTGCCTTAGATCGTCCCAGTTTGCAGAATTGTAATGCCAGATTTTGCGAGGCAATGGTGGATCCTTCTGTATGAGTGGCAATTCACAAACCGTTGTAATAAGTTTGTGGTCGGAGGTACCTAAGGGCGGACCAACTGTAACCTTGTACTGGTCCAGGATTGGTGGTCAGAAAAAGATCCAGGAGGGCGGCGAATTCGCCCCTCTCTGAGATTCGAGTTGGTTCGTCTACAAGTTGAGTAAGCCCGCAGATGATAGCAAATGCTTCAGCTTCTCTACCTTCGTTGTCGGTCTTGTTGTGATGTTTGAGCCAGTTGGTGTTGTGGACATTGAAGTCTCCCAGAACGATTATTTCTGAACTGGGGTGATCGACCTGTATTGAGTCAAAAGTGGTAGCTAGGGTTGAGAAAAAGCTTTGGTAGGCTCTATCGCTCGGAGGGCGATAAAAACAACATATAAACTTGGTTAATCCCTTGGCGGTGAGCCACATGATGTCAATGTTGTTCGGTTCGAGTATTTCCTCGCGATGACATGAAAGGTCGCTTCGGACAAAAAGGCATATTCCGAACTTATATCTAAATCGGGTATGTAAGTCGTAACCAGGATAGAGGCAGTTCACTGTTGTTGTAGAACATACTTGTGTTTCTGTAAGGGCTAATACGTGTGGTCTATTTGCTTGTAGATGTTGGTGTACCGAATTTATGTTTGTATTTAGGCCTCTTATGTTGCAGAAATATATTCTAAATTAGTTCGGTATCTTTGCTGTCTGTGAAATGCGGAATGAAGGGCTCCCAGGGCCACCCAGCGCCCGGAGATCCGAATGGCCGGGGAGTTTACTTCCGGAATATTTTGATCCTGGAAGCACCATTATGTCTATATTTTCCTACTGTGGAACCCGGGACCACCAGCGCGGAAGCGGAACGTGATTTGGGAAAACCACTTAGCGCTTCCCAATTCTGGTGGGGTGGTCTTTCACCGGACGATGCGAGTAGGCTTGTGCATCTACCACCTAAGGCCGCTTCCACTCGAAGCATCGGCCTCAGACTCATTCCTTTGGCGGTTCCTAGTCTGACAGGGGTAAACATGGGGTTTGTTGGATCACTCCCCAGTGATCAGCTTCAGACTTTGTACTTAGGTGTTCTCCAGCCTGGAGGAGGACGATGGGATTTGATGGGCCACATCCCGTGGCAACTCGGAATGGTGGGGGCGTCACTCCTCGTAATCAAACTGCTCTCACCAGTTTGATGTTCCTACCAGCCAATACAATTCTTGTCATAAACTGTCATTGATCGGCTCCAGACTTTGTACTTTGGTGTTCGCCAGCCTGGGGGAGGAAATAATGCATAATTTTTGCTATGGTAAAAACTGTCCTTAAAACTGTCCTTAACAGGCTACGAGTGACAAGTTGAACAGTACTTAATTTAAATCAGTTAAACAATATTATTACTAATGTGAGTAACCAAGGAAAATATGTACGGAGTGAAAGATAGAAATGGATAAAACCCTGTTAGATATGCAGTGTTCGTACCGTCACTGATCCTTTCGTTATTAACAGTTATACTTAGCTGATGGCTTCATAAAAACATCAACTTCTACTAGATGGATTATCTTCCAAAAATGAACCGGACTACAAGGGCCTTGGGTTTTAAAAGTATTTCCAAGTGTACGTTGAAAACTAACCGCCAAAACCATATTACACAGGTTGTCTTCGCTAGATTTCGAGATCAGCAATTATTTAATCCATAGAGAAAACGTACGGAAAAATAAAATTGTAAAAAATCACAAGGGCTGACTGAAAAAATAGGTACTCTAACATATTAATAACTAACCAAAATTACTCACGTCTAGCCAGCTTAGAGGGTATCATCGGTCCTTTATTGCAAATGCAAAATGCTTGTACATGGAAAAGATAGCAAGTATCGCCTAAATGGTTCTTTTGTATACTATCTTAAATCCTCAAAATAGTCTCACGAGTATACTACAATGGGTTATATAATTTTAGTGGTCTCCATTGTGCATTATGTGCCGAGTCCACCAAAAATACAATAGCTCCATTAAAACATTCTCCACGTTCTAGAATTGTGTCCAGAAATGGATGAGATAAGATTCTTTTTTTTTCAACCCTCCAAGTATCGTAAAGAATGCCAAATACTCAACAAATTGCTTATATACATACTATGGTAATGTCCACAAATACAAATAAATAATATTCAATTAGCAATATAAAGTAAGCCCTTGAAAACAGCTGGCAATAAATTAAATTGCCTATGTTCAAATTATGCTAATCCTAATACATAACAAAAGCCCGATTCCATCAGACAGAAAGGGATAGCAATAAAATCTGCACTACGTTTCATTGGAAATGATTCCCTGCCAAGCAACCCAAAATTCCCACGCGAGAAATCCATGCAACGAACAGTGACAACCTTATACGAACCAATATCGGTTTGAGCAAGATGACCTATCTTATCACTTCAGGTAGTCTGGTTTGGTCGAGAAGATGTTACCAATGAGAAGCTTTCCAAAACTGGAGCTATTTGGAGGGGTATTTCACAGGGATCACTACTGGGTCCGATTTTGTTCTTGTTTTATATAAATGACCTAGCCTCTCTAAACATGCTTGGTAAATCAGAGTTATTGTTGATGATGCTATAATTCTATGGAATGGGCATGTAACTAGCGACCTGAAACTCACAGTTTTGCAAGATATTAGTAGACATAATGTTGTTCAAATTTCCTCTAACTTCTGACTTTTTGTGTGTTTCATTTTTGTTGTTTTAAAATTTAAAACTTTTTTACTCATAGTTTGTTTTCTTACCTTATGACAAACTCTGAAGCTGTAGTTTTTAATATTGTTAATATTATTCGGTTTATAACGTCATTTTTGTTTTTTTTTCCTTAATGATAATGATGTAAATTTAACGCTTTGTCAACAAGTTTTTTGTTCTTAAGACAATTAAGCAAATTTTGACATGAACCTCTGATCGAACATGGAATCTGATACAGCAAATGCTGATGGGACTATGCGGCATTAATTGAGGCCTAGTATGAATGATCTAGGGGGATGTTAATACACTGCGACCTGTATAGATCTGTTGTGTCCCCTTTCCATGGTGCTTCCTTTGATGTGATTCTCAGTCAGATAACCTCATCCAGCTTCAGCGCTTTGATAGAAGCAAGTAGTCTGGATGGTTCTATAGATGGAAGTTCTTCCTGTTCATCGATACAGCACCCAAAACAGGTCATTTATGTGCTCGCAACCGCCTGGCATTACCTGAGAAGGTGTGCTGTGATTTCCTCCCGCTCCTCACAAAATGGGCAACTTTTTAATTTTTATTCCCTTTAAATGCAGCAAGAATGACTCTGAGAATGCAGAGATTGTTTTTACTCAGTGTTATAAGGTGTTTTGATCTTCCTGGGTGAGGGCCCCTAAAAACATATTAGAATGCCTTAACACTGGAAGGCGTTTCCATAGACTGATCCATCTGGTTCGCTCTTCTGTCCTGATTTCTTCCTTGTATGTTTGCGTTCCTATGCTACAGAAAGGTTTCGGTCCTAAAGGCGGAGTTTGTGCTTCTACTTTTGCCAGTTTGTCTGCTTTTTCGTTGCCTTCTATCCCAGCGTCTCCTGATATCCATCTAAGGGATAATTTGTTATTCTTGCCTGATTCACTTAGCCTATCTAGGCATTCTTTTCTGGAGCTGATTGTTGTTGAGCTCAGCACTTTGATGGCTGCTTGACTGTCTGAGAAGATGACAATCTCTTTATTTCTATAGTTTCTGTCTAGGTTGAACTTTGCACATCTTCCTATGGCGTTGATTTCCGCTAGGAATATGTCCGGATGTTTTTCCACTGCTTCGGAGAATTTGGTTCCTGGCTCAAATACTCTGGCTCCGGTCCCCTGTTCAGTTCTTGCCCCATCTGCCTACCATTTTATGGCACTTTGCTGCGATGTGAGAATGCAAATGGTATTCTTTTTCCATTCCTGTCTACTTCTTGTCACGACGGTAAAATATTTTTCAAAATTGTATCTTTTGACTATATCGCCCATGGGGAGCCCAAGAAGTGGTATATGCTTTGTCAGGGATGTTAGCACACTCTTTATAAGCCATCCTCTTTCGCCCGCGCCCTATCTTGTGATTCTAGTCATTGCTTATCTAGCTGCTCCCTCTACAACAATGTGTAGAGATGCGAGACCCACAATTGCCTCGATAGCTGCTGTTAGAGAAGTTTTAATTGCGCATGTCATTCTTATGCACGCCAGGCGTTGTACTTTGTTGAGAGCTGATTTTATGCTCTGCTTTTCCGTTTCCTTGAACCAGATGATCAAACGGTAAAGTAGGGTGGGTCTTACTATCATTGCGTACATTCTTAGCAGGATTTCCGGTTTGCATCCCCAGGTTTTTCCTGCAAGGCTTCAGCACACCATGAGGCCTCTCGCAGCCTTAGTTAAAACTCCTTCAATGTGTTTATTACATTTGAGTTTGCAATCCAGCGTTATGTCTAGATATTTGACTTCGGATGCTGGTATAATGTTGGTCCCGTGTATCCGGATAACTTTTATTCTAGGGAGTTCTCTCTTCCTAGAGAAGGGTACTATGATTGTTTTCGATGGGTTTATTTCCAGCCCATCTGTTTGGCACCATTCTTTCGTTACTCCCCTTCACATAGCGTAGGTACCCTCAAACTTTCCTTTTGGTGTGATGGAAATATCATGGGCATACCCAACACAATGTAGGCCGAGGTCTGTCAGTATTTCCAGTAATTCGTCCACCACTAAACTGCACAATATATGCGGAGTCTGCTCACCCTACCCTGTGGGATATCTCGAGTGGTGCTCACACCAATAGTCTGATTGCCTACTGAAGTTTCTGCTGTCCTCGTGATAAGCATCTCACACATTCACCGATATATTATGTGTCTCACTCCCCTTCTCATCAGTGCCCTCTTTACAGCCACGTGGGATGTATTATCGGCTCTAGCTATGTCTAGGAAGGCGCAGAGCACGATTTCTTTCTCATTTAGAATTTATTGGAAAAGTGCGGTCTCTGTGGACCAGCCCGGCCTGTATGTATGCTGGCTTGCATTCAATGACAACGTTTCTAAGGTAGTGGATCTGATGTAATTGTCTACTGCCTTCTCTATCATCTTGAAGGACGTGAGAATGATTGGCCTGAAGGATTTGGGGTCTGTCTCAGCCTTTTTTTCATATCATCGGGATGAAGGTCAATTTCGCCTTTCTCCATGCTTTTGGTATATATCCCATGGCCATACTGCTTCTAGTGATATCTACAAGGTGTGGCAGAATTTTAACTTTTTCTCCTTTGTAAGAGGCAACAATAACAACAAAATGTGTTTCGAAAAATAAAGATTATTGCAATTTTGAGCTGAATCAATCTCCAAATAAAAAGTAAAACTTAATGTTTTGTATTTAATCTCATGAGATCAATTTTGACCCGAACAATATCAATTTTCCGATGAGTCAATAATTATTTCAAAATGGACTTAGTCACAAAATTATTGTTGGTGGTCCCGCATAAATCCTAAATCTGCAATAGAGACTCGTGGCCAATATTTATTTAAAATGAATGTTTGGTATTTTCAAATACAATTTAATTGAGCCATAATATTTTTTCGGCGACGTATGAATACAGACCGTTATTTACATCGTTTTCAAAATCGATTCAATAACTTCATGGGCGAACTGCTCTTATAAGAACGTTAACACGGCAATTTTTGTTCCTTATGCTGCAGCATAATATTAGCTGTTAGAGAAAGCTTTTGTTATGTTTTGCACTAAAAAGTGATTCACAAATATTCAGATCTGGTTTTGGCCTGCTAGTTCTCCTTACTTAATCCCTCTAAGGGTCTAATGAGGTTACTTAAAACAGAAAGTTTATCAGCAAAATTGCTTAAAGAAGTTGTTAATCATTAGAAGAGAATCGTTTCAGCAGCATGCCAGGATATTACCCCAAATATGATAATGGATGTATTACAGGATTTTAGTAACAGAACGGTTAAATGTTTTGGAAGAGAGGGTGGCTCTGTCGAGGTGTTAGTGGAATGACTTAAAATTAAATTATATTTATCTCTATTAATTTCATGTTTTGAGTAACACAACTTATTATATGTATGTATATTTTTATTTGTGAAATAAATGATTGGTGTACATTCATTACGCATTTAAATTAGTGAATTCTTAGAAAACGTATTTAGAAACGAAAAGGTTATTATGTTTTTAATAAACAAAAAAATAAATCTTCATCACTAAAATTGACAAAATTAAAAACAATTTGTAATGTATAAGAATTCGTAAAATAAATAACAAAACCTTAGTTTTCATGGTAGAATAATATAGTTAAATTCTGATTAGCCCTTTCTTATTTGTAAAAAATAAGGATTTACTCTTGTACAAAATTAATATTTTTTGACAAATCTTGTATACGACTGCAAAAATTTGATGTCTGAAATTAATAATAAAAAAAATTCCACATAATTCTAATTTAAGTAGACACACTCTATATAAATAAACATAATTATCATTTTCAATAGTTAAACATAAAGAAAAGATATTGTGAACTACTAAAATGCATAAATTACTAAATAAATATCACCCTGTCCTAAGTTTGAACTTGAACTTGCAGAATATTATGTAAACATTAAAGACAAACTATAAACAAAGCGAGCAGTCACCGGGAGCGATTATGAACCTTAAACGTGCAATGATCAGCAAATTTTATCATCTAAAAACACTAGCGAATCATCAGTTTAGCAGACTTTGCGTCTCACCTAAAAACCAGTTCCCAGCAGTGCACATGTACGCTTGGGTCCTAACCTAACCCTTTTCCTTACCCAAACCTGAGCTTTGCAGTGCACATGTACGCGAAATCAAGGGGTTGCCTTCCCACAGTAGTAAAAGTCCAATCTATGTTATAAATTTGTCAAGGTTCTGGGAAGATAATTTTCAAAGTAAAATCTGTCAAGTGGTGAAAGTGCAGTGTGAACTCTGAGTGAAAAACAAACCTTAAATGAAACATAACACAACTCTTAAGAAAAAACTGTATTTATGAAACAGTGACCAAAAACTTTTAAACATTTCAAAAATAGACCTCAATCGAGTTAACATGCTTACCTTAGTAATCGGGTATAACATAATCTTAGTAAGTTTCTTAACAATACACATTGTTACTGTTTTCTCATTAAATCTTTGACCAATCGTTGTTATTAGTTTTAACTAAAGTGTTTTCTTTATCATATCTTCCCACCTGACGTAGATCGATCCCGAATTTGAACTAAACGCAACAATATATAAATGGTCAAATTCGAAGCCACTATTGGTTTGCGAATGTGATAGAAAATTACAAAGTATAGCATACAAAGCGTGAAAAAGAGTTTGAAGAGCAAAGAAAGTTGAAGCAAGGAGGTACTGTGCATTACACATGATTACTATCACTAAATAATATTCAACATGGCAAAAAGTGAAACCTACAGTCAAAGTCCGCGCCGCAAATTTTGTAAATCGCGAGTTTTATTAAAGAAAGTAAAGCCAAAGTTGTGCAACCTATTTCCGCATATCCTGTGCAGTGAAGAAATCAAAAAATGCTGTGAAAAGGAATGCCTTTTGCCGGAAAAATCGAAAGAAGCAGCCGAAAACGCCGTCAATCAAAACGACGGCCATGATGTGTTGATGACAAACAGCAAAATACCCAAACTGAGCTGGAACTGCTAAGGCGATTTATAAAGGAGCTTGAAGAAAAAAATGCCATAATAACGGAAAACTGTGACTTGTGGACAAACAGAGCACTCCAATAGGAAAAATTAGAAAATCAGAATAATAA
The DNA here is from genome assembly GCA_016904865.1 of Pissodes strobi. Classification (NCBI taxonomy): domain Eukaryota; kingdom Metazoa; phylum Arthropoda; class Insecta; order Coleoptera; family Curculionidae; genus Pissodes; species Pissodes strobi. The sequence goes on along the minus strand of JAEQML010060162.1, from coordinate 19,456 downwards.
ACAAAAAAAAAACACTTCGGAAGCCTCACCCAAACCCACCGCGCATGCTCCTCTCTCTGGAAACAGCAAATCGTTTGCGACACTTCTGGTGAACGAGAGTGACCGTACCGACGTTGCCAAGTCGGCTCAACCCGGTCAACCGGCGGCTCTTCATCATATCTAGCTCGCCGATCATATCTACTACGTCATCGGGAGATCCGACTCACATAGGAGGAAGAAGAAGAAGCATGGATGTGAACAAAAACAAAAGTGAAACTGTGGAATTTCGCGAAGTAATTTATCGCAAAAAAGCAAATCGAAAAATAGGTGCAAAGGAGGATTTTGGTGACTTCGAATCCATTAAACCTACAAACAAAAACAAGAAAATATGGCTTTTCATCTCTAAGGTGAAGCACCATATAACAGAGGAAATTGTCATAAATTATATTCTAAAGCATACGGAAACAATCAAGAAGGAAGATATCCAAGTTAAGAAAAGTAGTATAAAAAAACCAAACCCACGCCAAAACAGTTTCATGGTGGGTGTAGACCCCAGTGTTAAAGATATGGATTACCAGGAGAATTTTTGGCCCAGTGGGGTGTCCTTTGTGCGCTTTAACTTTGCCCTGGGTAGAAATATTTTAACCGAGAGGGAAGTGCTGGTAACACCCCAGGAAACAAATGGTCGGATCAACAACCAAGACATGAATTAATGACTGTAAGGTGTAAAGATGAGGATGAGCTACGCTTACTACATGCGAATGTTCGTAGTGTAAATAACAAATCACTAGAGCTTCAAGTGTTACTGGAGAGGGAGAGTCCAGCTATTTTCTGCATGTCAGAATAGTGGCTGCAAGGTAATGACATTACATGTTTATCACTGCTAAAATATATACCAATTGCCTTTTCATCTCGCTCCGAGTTCCGAGGTGGAGGGACTGTCATACTTGTAACGGAGAATAACAAATTTTATCCTGTAAATGTGAATGTCTTGCCCATTGAAAAACACTGTGAATTCTGTGTCTCCAAATATGTGATTGTAAATAAAAGTTATTATTTTATCTGTATTTATAGGTCACCATAAGGAAATCTAGATACTTTTTTGTCAATTTTAGAAGATTTATAACTGAAATAGGTTCCTGGTAGTTTGCGGGGATTTTATTATAAACTCTCAAACCGCTGTGGGAATGGCGCCTCCCTGGTGAATCAGCTTTTCAACACTTATGGTCACACTTAAAAGGTATTCCGAGGGCAGGACGAACATCTGCGGCACAGCTTGATAATGTCTTCAGCAATCTTCCTTATGGTGAGACAGATGGTAGGATCTTTTTGACAAATATCTCAGATCATTACGGACAAACTTTCAAATTTAAACTAAGTGCAAGTATCACCAAACCTGCACCTGTCGGGAATAGACGCAACTTTTCTCATGGCAATATGAATGCATTTATTAACGAGTTAAAAACAGAATCCTGGCTAGATGTTTTCAATTCCATTGAACTGGACAATAAATATGACACTTTCAGTCGGATTTTTCACTTTTACTTCAGTCGTAGCTTTCCTTCTGTTAAATGTCAAACTCGCAACGTAAAGAGCTAGGTAAATCCAGAAATAAAACAGTATTCCAGTTACATAAAAGAGGTATATGTATGGTATAAAGAAACTCGCAATGAGGCAATATACAACCAGTATAAAAGTGAAAGAAAATATAGAAATTTCATATCTCTATACAAAAATCTGTAAATGAAAGCAAAATAATATGTTCCAAAAATAAAACTGCTTGGAGTATTTTTAATAGGTACACAAACAAGACTTGGTCTCAGAAGCATATTGCTCTAAAGGCTGGGAATGGTGAATTAGTGAGAGATTCTGTGGAAATTGCAAGCATTTTTCTAAATAAATTTAACACCCCTGCTCTGCCCCCATACCTGATCCATCCACATCCCGTAATCTGACAAATGACACTCCCACAATCTTTCTATTTCCTACAGACCACCAAGAAGTGCTACACATCATAAAACATCTACCAAATAAATATTCTAATGGTATTGATGAAATCCCTATTGCAATTCTAAAACATGCAAATCATAACATAGCAGCCCCTTTGGCTCACATCATAAACACTTGCTTCGACTCTGGTACCTTCCCATCCAGTTCAAAAGAGGCAAAAGTTGTGTCAATACACAAAAAAAGAGATGAAATTATGGACCTATCTCTTTACTCCCTTTCACCTCAAAAATTTTTGAAAGAGTCATCTATACCCGATTAATGAGTTTTCTGCTTTCACACAATATTCTCTCCAAAAACCAGTTTGGCAACCCAGCAGGATGTCTTTAAAGTGATATCCTACATAGTATAAAACATCGACAAAAATAAGAAAGTGGCAGGTCTCGTTTTTAATCTGTCAAAGGCATTTGACACCATAAATCATTCTTACTTTTATCCATCTTCTAAAAATATGGGTTTAGAGGAAACTGCTTTAAACTGATAGCTTCATACCTGGATAGTCGAAAACAGTGTGTATGCATTTCAGCAAATGGGGAAGTTTATTATTCGACAGCATCCTTTATCGAGCAAGGTGTGCCACAGGGAAGCATTTTAGGACCAGTTTTGTTTGTCTTATATGTAAATGGCCTAAGTGAGAAATTCTTGTTCGAACTTGTCTGCCAGTTCGCAGATGATACTTCTATTGTGCTATCAGGTGACTCTGCTGGAGGTCTCTCCAATGGATTTTCTCTGGTAGTCTCAGAGATGCAGAGTTGGTGTGATTCGCATGCATTAAAGATAAATGCGGAAAAAGAGACCTGATCACCTTTAAGAAAATATCTAACCAAACTGAATCGCTCTACCAGTGCAACCACAAATCCATACATGAAATAGAAAGTACTAAATTTCTCGGTATTCACATCGATTCGGCCTTGACATTCTCTTCTCAGACAGATATTCTTGTTGGAGAGTTGAACATTTTTCTCATGAGTTCAATCCCTTATATCATATAGTATAATGTTTTGGGGATATTCAGTGGGAGCTGAGTCAGTTTTTATCGCACAGAAACGCATTGTAAGATGCATGTTAGGGCTTACTCCACGCACCTCATGTAGGGAGCACTTTGTTGATCTGGGTTTTCTTACCACACCAGCCTTGTACATTCTTACCCTGGTAAAGAAAAACACTGATGTATTTCGAACAAATGCCGAGCATTATGCAGAGGGCATGTCGGTTATTACCAGGGGTAGGACTGACCTCAGTGTTCCCTTGCACCACTCAACCTTTTACCAGAGAGCGCCGTCCTATGCAGCAATCAAAGCCTTTAACGCTTTACCCCCTATTCTAAGGCGAGAGCCCTGCTGTCTCAAATTTAAAAGAGACACTACCAGGTACCTGTTGGGAAGGTGCATCTACAGTTTTAATCCAAATTTTAACATGTTGTCTTAATGTGCATTCTTGTATTTTATCTTCTATTTTTATTCTTTATATACTTTTTAATACCTACTTATTTTTAGTTTGGTTTAGAAACCTCTCATGCTAAATTATCTTTTTGGTGACATTGCTATGTCTGTAATAAGATTTGAAAGCAATAAATGAATTTGAATTTAAATATTGTCACGAGTAACGTAGGGGGTAGCGCGTTTATTTAAAGAATAACTTCTCAGAGAAGAGCTTCGTCGCGATTAGTACAATGACGGGGTCTCAATGCTTCCTTTAATCTACCACTGAATGTTCTATTCGTGAGGACACGCCTTGTTTAGCGTGCCGGGGGGTAACTTATGTAGACCGGGATCGCGTTACGTGGGGTAAGGAGAGTTGATAAAGTAAGCACGTTTAGTTTATAACAATAACAATGCATTAACGATAAAACTTTAACAACAATTATTGGTCAGAGAAAATGAGATTCTATTATACCCGATTACTACGGTGCGCATGTTTTCTCGATTTGAGGTACTGTTTATAGGTCTTTGTTTACTGTCTTATAATTTATAGTTTTTCTTAAGGGCTGGGTTTTATTTAAGAGCACTAAGAGCTTTCACTAAACTTTTTAATTGACTATTTAGACACTTGTCTTTCTCAACACTCTGACAAACTTCTTGTCAAGACTTTACTATGGAGGTTGTGCAACCACTGGCCCTAGCAGTCGTCAAGTGACTAACCGGTACCAGGTTGGGTAGGCAAGGAATGGAACCTAAAGCAGTCGTATGACTAACTTTAGGAGCGGATAGAACCCAGGAGGCAGTCGTCAAGTGGCTAACCTTGGGAGCTGGAGGTGAGAATAAAGTCTGCTGAACTGAGGGTTCGGTAGCGTATTTATATAAAACAAAGTGATGATCATTGCATGCATAAGGTTCAAAGTCGCTCCCGTTGATTGCTTGCGTTGTTTATAGTTTGCCTTTAATGTTTATATAACAATCTCCAAGTTTAAGTTCAAACTTGCGACAGGGTGATATTTGTTTAGTAGCTTATGCTTTTTAGTAGATTACAATATTGTCACGACTAACAACCATCCGAACGATTTTGCGCTACCCTATAGGACTGGCCTTGCGTGTATGAGTCATCGCTGGCCGGCCGCGAATATTCAGGAACGCTGGAATTATCTCGATGGCCTGGTCGATAATTATATAGAGTGGCCTCGGAATACTTCTCGAGTATTCGTGATAGATTTGAGATTATATACAGGGAGCAGACCTAGGGCGGATAGTTAGTTAATCATTGAGTGTTGAACTGTAAAGAGCTATTAGTTGTAAAGTTATAAGAATAAGAGTAGTTTAGTGTGTTCAATTGTATACAGTGGTAGAGAATAAAGACACTATTAGTTTGAAATAGTAAAAGTTGTAATTTCGTTCAGAACCCACGGGAAAAACGTAACATCAATCATCCATTCTTTCATTAATTTTAATTTGCATTTAACGCTAGTCAAAATGATCAAATACGAATGTTAAAATATCTTCACGGATGTCAAACTTTCAAAAACTCCATAAAATTGAAGTCAAATCTATCGACATTTCATAAAATATTTTACTGAAAAAGTTTCCATAAAAAATCGTGAAAAAGTAAAAGCAAGATTATCAGCAATAATGTTAAGATTGGATCACCAGGAAATAAAACTTTTCTGAGTGAAATATATTGGCACTGATTGAAAGAGATATTGTTTTTTGATCAGATTGGGGGATACATTTCTCCCTTTTCGAATATGTAAATGCAGATATACGGTGGATAAGTTTATTTCCTTTTCAGAATGACAATGTTGGCTTTTCTTTAGGCGAATCAATATAAAAGCAGTGTCGAGAAGAGATTTTGAGAACCTTAATAAGACGTTAGTCATCAAGGAAGACTCAAATAAGAAAGGAATATAAAAGTGTGCCATGTATGTGTGACTAACGATTGAAAATGAATGAATATATTTTGAGTGCATGACAGCTATCATTCGCAGATACATTATGGTCGTAATCGTAATTTTAGGTTGAAATTATTGAATTCATGTCAATCAATCGTAACATATTAGATGCCATTTCTATGCATAAATAAATATAGTTGAAGAGATCAAAGCTCTGGTCTACTAATTTCCCGGAAATGCGAAACGGCCGAATAGAGAAACATTTTGAATTGGGTCATGGAATTATGCCTGGATTCTTCATGACACAGTCGCTACACTCGCAAAGTGGAAGTCCGGGACGATGAAAAAGTCTTTTCACATAGGTTCGATTATGTTATGCACGATTTGATGACCTTTTGATGTAGGTCTTTTATATAGGTATATATAATATACTATATATCTCACAACATTTTGCGTCGAAAGTGTTTCAGGATATTATAGTGGAATTATCTAAAACTGAGTTGAGGTTTGGAACTTGCACTGTAACACAGTTTTATCCACAATACCGAAACGCAATGTTCACGCTCGAGGCACGATATAAAGCAAAACTTATAATCTGCCTAACTCAATTTGCACAACTAATTATTGCTCAGAAGCACATGATTTTTTTTTGTTCTACCATACTTTAAACCAGCTATGTTTTTTCTTAACCTCGTTTTTATTGATCTTATAGTTTGTCCAACATATTTTTGGATATTATCCATGCAACCACTTTTAAAACTCCATTTTTTCCATGTCTTAGTCTTGTCCTTGGGACCACCTAACAATTTCTTAACGTTATATTTGATATACTAATTTTAAACCCATGTTCTTAAAAAAATGAGCGTTTTCTGGTATACTGAGCATTATATGGTATCGAGACATACTTGGAATTTTTAACCTGATTAACCGAGATAATATAATGATTAATAGAGATCAAACGAGATCTTGAGATGTTAATAAAATCAAAGGACCTTGTTAATCCCGAAATATGTGGTTTAATAGGTACATTTTCAAACTGGTTTTTAAGTTCCCCACTCATTAGTCTGCCAGTCCCAAGCTTTGCATTAGATCGAAATTAATCTCAATATAATAATAAGCATATGGGCCAGATATCTGTGAGGCTTCGAATCGCTTATAAATTTAGCATAGTCTTCAGTAGATATAAATCATACTTGGATATATATTTGATACAAAAACATAATATTGTCACGAATTAGGTTTTACTCGTGACGCCACGCCTTACTTAGCGTGTTGGAGAACAGCTCAGAGTCCGAATCGTTCTAGGTCAGGTTGAGAATAGATGATAAAGGAGACACGTTGATAAAAACAATAGCAAGTTTATTTACAAACAAAGTTAACAGCGGTTATACTGTATATGAGCAATAATAAATGCGTGTTTTGTTTATAGATGAATTAACAGTTTACACTATACCCAATTAATACCAAATGCATGTCTTCTCGAGGGAGGCTTGTTTAAAGTGTTTCTAGGCCCTTGGTCACTGTTTTATCAATAAAGTCTATGCAAGCTGGATGGTCCTTTATTTATTTATTTGTCTTAATATTTATATGGTAGGTCTTGTAGCGTCTCTCATTATAGTTATATTATAGGAATAGTTTAATTTAAGTTTGTCACAGATTTCTAAGGCACTTGCACTACATATTAAAAATCCGCAAAAAATCCCCTTACTGAAAATTTTCATATTTTACTCGTAGATTCGACTCTCACTACTTTTTAGAATCCCCTGGATGCCGTGTACCTATGTACATGTACATTCAAGTTGGGTGAGGAGCTGATCACCCTGTACCTATGTACAGGTGTTCACAGATTTTGAGGTTGCGGTATAGAAGAGTACGCATTGTAGCCCATGCAGCATGTTCTCAAGGTAAAGTTCGATAAAGATATATGCACATTATTTGCAATTGATTACTGCTTTTTTATACACTTCTTCTCTTCGTGATATCGCCTATATTTTTATTATTTTATATACACTTCTTTCTATTCTAATTTTCTTATATTAGGTTTCCATATCTTAAGTTTTTCTTGCTTAGTGTTCACTTTAATCTATGTATATCTATGATTACTTGACTAGCTATTTCATTATTTATTTATCTATGTATGCTGCTCCTTATCACATAAACATGTTCTGCTTTTATGTTTCTTCTCACTTTATATAAACAATTTTTGCTTATATATTTCCTCAATGATTTCACCCTATATATATTTCTTGTATATTCTTCATGCTTTACATAAACATTTCTTGCTTATGTAACATTTCATCTTTGAACTATGCTCTTATTGAGCTTCTATGGTACCAAAATTTTTTACTTAGGCTTCCTTGATCGTCAGTCAGCTACTTCAGTCCATATATGCTCAACTTTCCGATGCCTAATTTTTTTGCTGTGACTTTCTCATTTAGATAATCCGTCGTTGCAGTCTTATTTAGGTCCGAGAACACTTTACTTTATAATTCTTTCTTGTATATACATTAATTTTTTCCTGTATATACCCTTGATTCACAGTTTCAATGGCACCTCAGTTTTGTTGGTTTTCTCGATAACGATAATCATGCAACTGGTTCATTTACTTTTGCTTTACTCCATATATCTGCGCCTCTGCTTCATCTGCTTATTTTGCATACATAGTTTACTAGTTTTCTCACTACTATTCACCCTCCTATAGTTTAGCATTTAACACGACTTATTCTAGTTTAATTTTTCTTCATAAATCGCACTATACAATATATAATATCTATTTTTCTATATAACCAGTACATTAACTTCCTAAGTGTTTTCATTTATGTACTTGTCTTACTAACACTTGAGTTTATATTATGCTTAATTGTGATGAGTTGCTTTCTGTTTCAATATGTACAATTTATTATTTTCCTTATTTATATTTTAACCTCCTGTGCCTTGTATATATAATTTTCTAGGAGCACTTGGGTTTTATATTACAACTATTTAAATTGAAGCGTTGCCTCTCACCTAATTTTTGTGTTTGTCTTAGTTTCTTCTTAGTTTCTGCTTAGTTTCTTATTTTACTTGAGTACTTGTTCTATATATAATTATATTTTCCCTATCCTCGTCCTCTTCACTAGTTTCTCCTCCTTCCTGCTCCATGGTTTCCTTTAGTTTCTCCTATGCAAATCTGTTGTATTGCTCCATTTTGATATCTTACTGATGCTATATATGCTTTTTAGGTATGGACTTATTGTTGCTACCTTCGCCAAAATAACAGGTTCCCACAACGTAGCTAACTTCAAGCTTATTCACGAGGTGGCGACTCTGTTGACGTCTTGGAGCAATCCTGCGTCTAGACGTAGTCTGGACAACTTCTATGGCGCGTCGCAGAACAGTCGAGATTTGAAGTTTTATTGAATTTTTTAATTATATGTTCATCCAATAGCTAAACTGGCCTAGCTTGAGTTTATTAATTGCTTAATGATTTACTTGATTTCATTGTTTAATTTAATGTTTTTGTGACGTAGGCCGACTTGCCTCCCCCCTGTGTCAATAATTGTAATGAATCGATTTTATTATTATTATATTATTGTTTATGGCATAGAGACACCTCCACCATAGTGTCAAGAATTGGTTTTTACCCGTGACGCCACGCCTTACTTAGCGTGCAGGAGAATAGCTTGGAGTCGGAATCGCTCTACGTCAGGTTGAGAAGAGATGATAAAGCAGACACGTTGACAAAAACAATAACAAGAGTATTTACAAACAAACTTAACAACGGTTATACTGTACGTGAGCAATAATAAATGCGTGTTATGTTTATAGATGAATTAAGAGTTTACACTATACCGAATTAATACTAAATGCATGTCTTCTCGAGGGAGGATTAGTTTAAAGTATTTCTAGGCCCTTGGTCACTGTTTTATTAATAAAGTCTATGCGAGCTGGATTGTTTTTTTATTTATTTATTTGTTTTAATATTTATATGGTAAGTCTTTTAGGGCTTCTCATTGACGGAATAGTTTAATTTAAGTTCGTCACATATTTCTAAGGCACTTGCACTACTTATTAAAAATCCCCAAAAAAATCCCCTTACTGGAAATTTTGATACTTTACTCGTAGGTTCGGCTCTCACTACGTTTTAAAACCCCCGAGTGTCGTGTACCTAAGTACATGTATATCCAGATTAGGGGAGGAGCTGATCACCCTATATCTATATACAGGTGTTCACAGATATTGAGGTTGCGGGATAGAACAACTAGAAGAGTACGCACCTGTATGCTGTATCCAGCTAATTGAGTGGTGTTAAGAGATACCCGAAAGTCTGATGAACTTGGCGTTTGCCTGCATATTTATATTCAACAAAATGCTGATGGCTGCAACGTTAAGGATTTAAATCGCTCCCGTCGAATACTCTAGTTGTTTATAATTAACTGTGAATGTTTATATAACATATTTCAAGTTCAAGTTCAAGTTCAAACTTAGGACAGGGTAATATTTACTTAGTAAGTTTATGTATTTTAGTAGTTCACAATATCCTAGCTATATAAATGAACAAAAATCTAAATTTCTGTAAATGGGAAACCAAAATAATATAGAAATTATTTCAATAGATAATTCAACTTAAGTGTTTCTCAGCGCCAACATTTAAATATCAAAACGATTTTCTCAATCTCCTACTGAATCGTCTTAGGAACTTGCCAGACAAGAATTTATGTTTAATTTCATTTTATTTACTTGAGAAACAGCAGGTGTATACTTTGTGGGGCCATCTGTATTAATTGTTTTTCCTTTTCAGCCTAATTAGCAAATCCTTCTACTTTGATTGCCTTTTGGAAAGTTTATAATTAATTATCTAATTTTTACTTATTCTAATGGTTTTAAAATATTTACTTATGAATTAAGCAAATTCAAGAATAATGTCTTCGTGGTAAACTAAGGATCATGATATGTGAATATGATACCCACTAGCACGTTAACAACAATAAGAGCGGAAAGTATAGTTTGTGTGTTTTTAATGCCTACATTTGAGAGTTGCATATTATTCTCAATCATTTTAGCGAATAGGGATATACATTTTTCTGTATTTTATTGGTAAAATAATTGTATTCCTTATAATATTTCAATTAAATAATGCAAATAGTAATAAAGAGTGGAAGATGTTTCAGTATCGTAGCTATGAATTCGGTTTAGAATGCTGTGATTGAAACAGCCAAATAATACAAGCGAATGAAAAGAGGCATCGAAACTATACATAGTTAAACTATCTATTTTATTTTGATGTGCAGCCTAATAGAAAATTTAAGTACATCAATCCAATTATTTTTTACCATACTACTTCATAAAGAAATCAGTTGAAATCAATTTTAAATTTATTTCAAAGGAATTGATTCCGAGCTACTCGAGTCCTAAGTAATTTTAAATTAAATTCAGTTTTCATAGTGACGGTGAATTTTTGCCCAAAGCAATTGCAAAAGTAATGAAGATGACGTTACATTTAAGAGATCTTAGAATTTTGCTAGAGGCTTCTTAAAACGTTTGAAAGAATAATAAATACTTCAGTGTAGTAATTATTGTTCTGCAGCAAATTCTGAGAGAAAATGATCGATTTTAATTTCGTTTATTAGAGGTCTCCCTTGTGTTTCGTTTTACCCGATTTTGTTCATATAAATGTAGACTGACTACGGGCGATCGACCAATAAATTCTAAGTTCCTTTGAATTGCTCAAGAAAATTTTAAAAATATTTTGTAGGCTAGAATACAATTTATGATCTGAATTTCACATAAACAGCACTTTTGCGATGGTGAAGCAGAATAGAGCTCACCTGAGTTAGTTCTGGCAGACGTAGAAAGTTCTAATTAGATTTTCGTGCACCTTATATCTGCCCCTTCTTTTTTTTCTATGCTTCGAAAGTGCTAGTGGAAGTAACAATCCTGATGGGGGTTACCCCATCAGTACCTTGAAGGTGTATCAGGGTCTGAATAATTTTATTATGATCTGAAAGACTTAGATGAATTAAAGGACAGTGATAAGAATACAAAACAGTGGCGTAGTCAGGGAGGGAAGTGGAAGAAAAGTTATTTTTATAACACCATATACCTGCAAGGCTTATTCGTTGTGCAGCTTTTTCGCTGCGCCACTGTGCCCGGTACAATGACATCCCAGCCCAGGCGCATATACAAGGTTTTTTTACATAGTTTTAGTATACTCTTAATGTATAATATGTGAAAACCGCCAATTTTGAAGAAACGGTGAATGCGACTTACACAAATATTTGCCTGCGGTGCAATTTTCCCTCAGCTGTATCCATGATTGCCTACTTACAACCTCTCCTCTCGTGACACCTAGACGCCCCAACCGAGCATTAATTAAAAATTAAAAATTTCTACTCCATTGATCCCTGTTCCTTTTGCTTCCAAAACCTTACTACGCCACTGTATAAAGTGCTGACATTTGGTTCGTTGAATGGTTAGGTTCTGCATTGCCTGCAGCGGTTTATTTTTAACATGTTTAAAGAAGGCTCACGGAATTCCTAGCTTCAGGAAGCTAGCTACACGAAAGTTATGGAAGACTTTGAGGAAGAAGCTGACGAAGGTGCTATTTTTGCTATGGACGGAACGATTTAGATTTTTTCCGAGGCAAGGAAGCTGATCAATATAATTATAATTTGGCAAACTTTTATATTTCCGTACGGAAGTTATCGAAGGGTATGATGAATGAACTAATATAGGCTTTACTTTTTGCGACCCCTTAAATGCTTATGACACCTTACTGAGTAACTTAAAACTTTATGAGCAGAGTGATCGATTTCCTAGACCTATCTGTCACGATTTACCACAAGGATCAATTATGATGAACGGTCGTCTTACAACCTCCCCTTCTCATGACACTTATACGCCCCAAACGAGCATTAATTAAAAATTAAAAATTTCTACTCCGCTCTTTTGATCCACCTGCCCCTTTCGCTTCCAAAACCATACTACCCCTCTCTATCGGAATTCCTAGCTTCAGGAAGCTATAAATTGGCAAATTTTTAAATTTAAGCACGGAAGTTATCGAGGGCTTTGAAGAAGGAGTTGATGTAGGTGCTACTTAATGCGTTATCTCAAAGGCCTATGACACCTTACTTACTGATAAACCTATTTTGTTATGGGCAGAGTGATTAAGCTTTCAGAGGAACGAAAGCTGATCAATCAAACTATAATTTGCCAAACTTTTATACTTCAGCACGAAAGTTATCGAGGATTTTGAGGAAGAAGCTGATGTAGGCACTACTTTTTGTGACCTCTCGAAGCTTCAAGTTTACCAGAAAGTAAGGCATCAACCCTACTTACTGATCAACTTGCATATTTATGGGTAGAGCGATCTAGATTTTTCAAAGGATCGCTCAGACTCTAATTTGTCAAACTTTTATACTTCAGCACCGAAGTTTGAGCAAAGAGCTGATGAAGGTGCTAGTTTTTGTCATCTATTAAATGCCTATGATACCCTACTTGCTCATGGACTTATAACTTAATGAGCAGAGCGATCTATTTGTTTTCATCACCAAAGTTATCGAAGGCTTTGAGCAATCAGCTGATGTAGGTGCTATTTTTGTAGCCTCTCCAAGCCCACATATAATTCGTTACTTACTAATGAAATTAAAATTTTATGGGCGGAACGATTTAGCATTTCCAGAGGAACGGAAGCTGATGAATCAAATTATAATTTGGCAAACTTTTATATTTCAGCACGAAAGTTATCGAAGGTTATGAGGAATGAGCTAATGTAGGCGTTACTTCTTGCGACCTCTTAAAATCTTATGACACCATGAACTGAAAACTTTATGGGCAGAGCTATCTAGTTCTTTGAAAGGAAAGACCTATCTGTCACGATTTACCACAAGGACCGATTCTGATGGGACCACTTTTATTCATCATTAATTGAAACTATCGTGGAGCACCTATCGATGAAAATTAGATGGAGGAGGATACTGCTATACTACGTGTAAATAAAAACCGTAGTGAACGCAATGGTGGATGGAGAGATTTCGGGGTTAAATGGCAACAAACTGAGTTTGCATCTGATAAAAACATCAATTAAAATTTTTCCTTTTGAGGTGCGGACACAAGCGATGTTGGTGGTGATAATTCGATGAGGTTTTTCTTTAAAATATTGTATTCATAGTATATAAAATCCGATGTTATGTTTCATTTTTGAACACGCCCCATTGCCAATCGAATAACTTCGGATATGAAGTCACAATGTTTTGTCATTTGATCAAGGCGCCTGACTGTGTAAATTGCAGAACATTCAAACTACAAACTGGAAATTCGTGGAGTCGTTGATTGATGTAAATAATACCTCTGGAAACGCTGTTAAAGGGTTAAATCATGATTTGTTTTATCTGCGAATGCCCAAATACCGGCGGAATAAATATTTTGAATTTTATTGCCACCGTAGATGATACCTCAAATGAGGATCAACCGATAAACCTGTAAATAAAGGAAAGTCATCCAAAACCCCCACTGGTGCTTAAATTTGATTTCTGGAGCACTCATTTCTGGTTCAGTTCATCGAACCTTAAACCCTACTTAGTGCTTATATACACGCAACCTTGGGATGGCCTCCATGAGTGCTCCTCTCCAACCAGCAAAGTCGAACCTAAAATAAATCTGTGTAAGTTCTAAGTTAAAATAATCTCAATGTTTAATCGGTAGTATTTAAAGTGGACTAATCTCTGAGTGACAATCAAGTTAAACTAGTTAGCCGTTGTCGAGGAGCTAAAATAATTACCTAAATTAAAAAGCTTATATTAAATCTAAATAAGATACAACACAACACTTAAAAACTTTATCATAAACTGTGACTCGTAAACAATTTAAGTATAGCGCAATAAAAAAAACATGCGCATTATAGCCATTAAGTAGAATGTAATTTAATTAAGTTTATGTCAATATAGTTGATATTATTTTACCCATGTGCATTCCTACTTACTTAAATCGATCCTACCTTAGCTAAATAACCCCCTTAGCATGCAGTAATGGAACAACCAATATCCAACTTGATCAGGCTAAGTTTCTAGCCAGATATCAACATGAAAAGCGTTAATTCGTGACCTAGTATTTACAGCCTTGTAAATGACAGCATGCGCCTTTGAGCAAATGAAAGTGAATTTCAATTTAAAGTCGATTTTCTTGCAGAACAGTGCATAGTCCAGTAGTCCTGTTGGGTACTTGCTAATTTAGAGAGAGCTTCTCTGTAGATCCATATAGTTGGATTAAAGTGCTTGAGAAGCCGTCAATATTTTACCTAGACCTCATGTGGCTCAAATTCACTGCCAAGGCATTAACCAAGTTCATATGAGGTCTTTAACGCCCTCTGAGCGATAGGGCCTACCTTTTTACAACACTAGATACCACATTAGATTCAGAATTAATCATTCTGGGAGATTTCATTGCCCATAACACCAACTGGCTCAAACATCACAATAAGACTAACAACGAAGGTAGAGAAGCTGAAACATTTGCCATCAGCCGCGGGCTTACTCAACTTGTAGACGAACAAACTCGGATCTCAGAGAGGGGCGAATTTACCGTCCTACTGGATCTTTTTCTAACCACAAATCCTGACCAGTACATCATTACAGTTGGTCCGCCATTAAGTACTTCCGACCACAAATCTATTGCAATGGTTTGCATCTTGTCACTCCTACAGAAGGATCCACCAATGCCTCGTAAAATCTGGCATTACAATTCTGCAAACTGAGAGGATCTAAGAGAGTTCTACCTAGATTTTCCTTGGCTCGATGTCTGCTTTGGCACTGACGACCCGTCGATGTGTTGCGAATAGATTACGCAAGTAATCGCCTCAGGAATAGAAGCATATATCCCAAATTCCATCAAGTTGCCGCCAAAAGGAAAGCCCTGGTTCGACAGAAGATGCGAAAGAGCCGTAGGTAGGAAACAGCAAGCCTACAAGTACTAGCAGAAAAATCAGACCGCAGAAAGTCGCAATTATTTTGCCGAAGAGAGACATGAATGCAAACGTGCGATTGACGAAACTAAGGACAACCTCAATCAAGTGGCCAGGGATAAACTTTTGCGATGCCCCAGTGGCTCCAAAAATTTCTGGTCGGTGGCAAAGACAGTAATACCTTTACAAAAACGTCTCTCCCACCTTTGAGGGACGACCGAGTCATGACTACAGCTAAGGAAAAAGAAAACATGCTCGCCTAAATGTTTTCATCGCACTCTACCTTAAATGTCCCCAAAGGCAAGGATCTCCCCATCTTATACATCAACACTACCATGGCAGAAGTTAAGTTTCACCATGATATTCGTAAAATCCTCAAAGAGCTATATACGCAAAAGGCATTAGGACCTGCCATCTTGTTAAAGAAATGCGCCAACGAACTAACACCCATTCTTTCCAGACTTTTTTTCTCTGTCATACCGAAAGGGGATATACCCATCTTCTTGGAAAGACGCTCCAGTACAATCTATACGAAAAAAGGCAAGAAAACCACGCCATAAAACTATCGTCCAATTGCCTTGCTTCCAATAATCTCTAAAGTCATGGTACCTACGTGTAGTCAATCAGCAACTACCCAAGTACCTCGAGACTAACAGAATAATTTTCTATAACCAAAACGGCTTCTGCAAGGAGAGATCGACAGGAGATACACTGGCCTATATCACACATATATGGAGTAGGGCAATTGAGAACTACGGAGAATCTCGAGCGATTGCGTCAGATATTTCGAAGGTATTCGACAGAGTTTGGCATAACGGATTGCTCAACAAACTGCCGTCTTTTGGCCTGCCAGCGTCTCTCTGCAGCTGGCTTGCCAGCTTCCTTAAGAACCGATCTCTGCACGTTGTAATTGATGGACACATCTCAGACACATTCACCATAAATGCGGCAGCGCCTGAGGGCGCATTACTTTCACCAACTCTGTTTCGTATCTATATCAATGACCTTCTAACCGAAACCAATAATCTTTTTTACAGTTCTGCATAATGACAGTACACTTGTCTCCCAATTTAGATCAGAAAAACCTTTACCAGCGACTGAGACTCATCACTGCAGACAGGAGCATATTGAAACAATTAATCAAGATCTGGAGAAACTTCGAACTTGGGGCGACAGGAATTTGGTCCAATTTAATACTGCCACGTTTACTAAGAAAGCCAGTACGGAGTGCCCTGACATCATTATGGCAGGATCGACCATTCCTTCATCCTCGTCAATTGGACTACTGGGTGTCTCGGTCAACAGCAATATATTCTGGCATTACCACGTTGCTAACATCGCAAAGTTAGCCTCGCAAAAGCATGGTGCACTATTTTGCAACTAAAAACTATATGTATACACCGTAATAGCTACTCTTACCCTACAAAGAGCAAATAAGACTGTGCTTAGAGTATTGCTCACACATCTGGGGTGCCGCACCTAACCCAAACCTTAAAACTAGAGGCGCATCACGAAAAGGAAAAAGACAAATCTATTAGCGACGTTACAGTAAACGTTTATGCAGTGGATTTACTGAGCGTGTTGTTAAGTCCTAAATCGACAATCTCTGCAATGTACTATAAAACAAAACTTGTAGTACACAACTTCACCATTTATAACCTGAAATCCAAAGAAGGTTTTAGTTTCCTGTGGAATGAAAGTGAAGGTGCCTTAACTGCAAACGAATTTTCTACCATAATTTCCTTTTTGAGAGATAAAAAGTGTGATGGTTATTTAAGTGAAATGATTTTTTTAGTGATGGTTGCGCGGGTCAAAACCGCAACTCAACATTGGCTAACGCGTTTGTTAACTTAGCTGCGCAGCATAAAATCGTTTTGACTCAGAAGTATTTATTCAAAGATCACACTCAGATTGAGGTGGACTCAATTCATGCAACTATTGAAAGACAGATTAGAAATCGCAAAATAAACCTTCCCGCCGATTATGCTTATTACTGTCAAAAGGCAAAATCAAGTCCATCTCCATATAATGTCAATTATCTCACTCATTCATTCTTCAAGAAATTTGATACTATCAAGTTTTATACTTCAATACATCCAGGTAGGGTCGCAGGCGACCCCGTTGTCACTGACATAAAGGCCCTAAGGTACTTACCAAACTGTGAAATTCAATTCAAAATGAGACATACGAATGCTTGGTGCACATTAAACGAAGGAATGAATTAAAAAACGGTTCTATGCAAGTACGACAATTTGCCAGTTTTATATAAAGAACGCAGAAAAATTAAAAAGGAGAAATATGAGCACCTCCAAGTTCTAAAATTAGGACGTCTAGAAGATTACCATCAATTTTATGATGAACTTCCATTTGAATAGAATTATTTTTTTGTAAAATTACTTTTTCGTTCGATCGTTATGAATTTATTTACTGTATTTAAAATACGTATTTTGTTTAATATAAAATACGTTTTTTTGTAGTTTCCTTGTATCTTTTATTTGCGAATACCACGTATCTCCAATTATTTTGAAATTGCTCATAAGAAAGTAGCGTAACTCCTTTTTAAATTATAAGAATTACATAATATCTATATTTTTACCCGAAATGTTACATCTAATGTGTTTTTCTTTATCCATGCAAGATTCAAATATTTTATCACTGATGTAACGGTCATAAAACGTTTTTCCCATTTTCTGTAAATTTTATTGAAATGGAGTTACGCGGGTTTCTTACTAAGGCGACGATATGACAGTACACTTGTCTCCCAATTTAGATCAGAAAAACCTTTACCAGCGACTGAGACTTATCACTGCAGACAGGAGCATATTACAACAATTAATCAAGATCTGGAGAAACTTCGAACATGGAGCGACAGGAATTTGGTCCAATTTAATACTGCCCCAATATGGAGTTGCCCTGACATCATTATGGCAGGATCGACCATTCCTTTATACTCGTCAGTTGGTTAACAATATAAACAGCAATATATCCTGGCATTACCACGTTGCTAACATCGCAAAGTCAGCCTCGCAGAAGCTTGGTGCGCTAGTTCGCAACAAAATACTCTATACACCGCAGCAGCTACTCTTGCTCTACAAGGCACAAACAAGGCCGTGCTTGGTTTATTGCTCACACATTTGGGGTGCCGCACCTAAGAACATTCTGAAGCTGCTGGATTCTATTTAGAAGAGAGCTGTGCGTCTCGTCGGCGACCCGGGATCTGGGTAGTCTGGAACACAGCCGACATATGGTGGAGATTTTCCTGCTTTATAGATATTTTCACGGCAGATGTTCCCAGGAATTGGCCCGCATCATTCCGTCCCCAGCAGCACCTGACAGACAGTCACTACAGATGTTCGTCGTACAACTGGAAACACCTAGAACGTCGCTTTGCAAGGACTACTTTTTCTGGCGCACTTCATCACTCTGGAACTCACTTCCAAGCCATCTGTTTCCCCCTAATTACAACCTACAGCTGTTTAAGAACCGTGTCAATCAACATCTTCGCACACACACCGCTCGTTGAGTGCCATAGGATCTCCCTTTAATGTGTATACCACTGCCATAAACAAAAAAATATATATATCATATTGAATTATAGTAAGTACACTGACATACTTGACATATTTGCCTTTAGCAGCCTATTCCTGGGCAGAAAAAGGTGCAAGGCAAATGGTGGTAGGGTATCCTAGGCATGATGCCTATTTGCTATTTGACTCAGACCGGTGCCTAATTTAACTCCAAAATTGCTGCATATTTCGTAGATTTGGGTAAGAGTTAAACGGCTAAAACTGACTATACTTTTTATCTTACTCTCATGAAGGATACTAACCCAGTCAAGTAGTAGAAATTTTAATTTTCCAGCCTCCTTATTTTAAATAACAGTACAGGGATAATTTTATAGGGATTTGCTAACACTTACACCGTTTAACACCTGCTTTGAAGAAAATTCAGTAATTCGAAACGAATTGTCTGCCAGCTCTGCTTGTACGTAAGATAATTAAGTAATCCGTATATATTTGTATATCAAGCGCAGCGATAGGCGACATAACTAAGCATTTTTTGCTTGTTAAAAGTAATTCAATTATTACGTTATTTCGAGACACTGTGACATATAAACCAGATAAGGTGGGTTTGCATAAATATAGTTCGTGGTGTAACAACTGAGAAGTTCAGAATCCGGAACTAATTTTTCCTCTTGCAAAGTAATTTTT
>MU192733.1:0-22981 GCA_016904865.1 Pissodes strobi | reverse complement strand
GCTGGAATTGTCTCGATGGCCTCGTCGAGATCATATAGAGTGGCGTCGGAATACTTCCCGAATATTCGTGATAGATTTAAGATTATATATAAGCAGACCTAAGGCGAATGTTAGTCAGTCGGTTAGTTAGTTCAGTTCAGTTAATCATTGAATGTTGAATAGATATTAGTGGTAAAATTATAAGACTAGTTTAGTGAGTTAAATTGTATACAGTGGTAGTGAATAAAGAGAGTATTAGTTGAAAATAGCAAAGTTGTAATTCTGTTAAGAACCCTCGGGAAAAACGTAACAATATTAATAAGTAAGCGCCCGACCTATTACATCGAAGTGTTACATATACGCCACCATTCGCTCCCGGACTATAAGCAATCGAATGACCTCGGTTCGTCGTGCCGCCTCTCGTTGACGCGTCATCTGGCTGCCCAAAGTTTCTGGGGAATGAGATGAAATCTCAAGGTTATATAACGGCGTCAAGTTCTAGTTCTATGGTTCCAAGTTCAAGTAGTAAAACATCTAATGATATACAAGGGGCAAAAAACCGAAAGTATGACGAATCATACATCATTCTCGAATTTGTTGATTCCAACGGCCCCCTCTCTGTATCTTGTGCAGCAAACTCCTTCCTAATAGTTTGATAATACCTGCTAAGATGCGCCGACATTTAGAAACTGTGCATTCCGACTTCAAAGACCAAAGTAAATAATTTTTTGTACGTAAAATCAAACAATTATTAAGAAGCCAAAAAACTATGGCGTATGCCAATCAGACTGTGAATGAAAAGGCCACGGAGGCGTCGTATTTGGTTAGTTACTGCACTGCCCAAGCAGGAGAAGCGCACATTATCGCTGAAAAGTAATAAAACCATGTGTGGTAGACATAACACAATGTATGCTCGACGAAACATCTGCAAAGCATCTTTCTACAGTGCCGCTTTCGTACGATACGGTTTCGCGCCAGATTGGGGATTTCGCAGGATACATAAAACAAGAACTGGGTGCACCGTTTCAAAATAACTAATTCGTCTTGTAAATGGATGAGTCAACTGATGTTGCTGGACTGGCCATCTTGCTAGTAATTGTGCGATATCAATATAAACATTCACTCGAAGAAGACTTGCTTATGTGCTCATCGCTGCCTATTAATACAACCGGAGAAGAAATTTTTAACACGATTAACATATTTTTTGAAGAAAACCAGCTCGATTAGAATGATTGCATCGATATTTGTACCGATGGAGCCAAGGCAATGACAGGTAGAACAGCAGGAGCAGTATCACGAATAAAAATGAAAGCGCCAAATTGTAGTTCCAGCCCTTGCATCCTGCATAGATAATCACTCGCGGTATAGAAAATGCGGCCAAATCTAAAATTGGTTCTTGATGAGGCGGTAAAAATAATTAATTTTGTCAAGTCACGTCCACTGCAATCCCGTTTGTTCTCAATATTATGTGAAGATTATGGTAGCAATCATAAATCACTACTGCTGAATACTGAAGTGAGATGGTTGTCTCGGGGTAAAACTCTGACAAGGCTTTTTGAACTAAGAACAGAATTAGAAGCTCTTCTTACAGATATTCCTTTTAATTTGAAAGACCGAAAGCTGGTTATTCAAACTAGCATTTTTAGCAAACTTGTTTGGAAAACTTAGCGAATTAAACCTGTGACTATAAGGAAAACAGACAACAGTTTTCAATGCTAACAACAAGATAATCGCCTTTAAAAGAAAATTAGATTTTTGGAGTACTGGTTTCGGTAAGAGATCTTAGAAAGGTTTTTATTGCTAAGTGAGTTCCTTAGTCACCTTAGTCTTAGTGATACAGAAATATTTCAAAATGAAATTGGTCCAATATCTCAATGCTCTGCGAGCGACTTTTGAATCCTACTTTGCTTAAGAACAGAATACGAAACTGAAAATAAACTCATGGATTCAAAACACTTTTTCATCCAAATTGCAGAAGCCTGATAGTATGTCAAATCAGATTTATGAATCATGTTTAGAAATGACATCGGACACAAGCATGGAATCATGGTTTAAAACAATTTCACTGAATGATGATGAATATCCACAACTTGCCACAGTGGCTTTCAATGTTCTTGTGCCGTTCCCAACAACGTACTTGTGTGAAACGGGATTTTCAGCATATACAGCTACAAAAATAAAATATCGCAATAGACTGGATGCCGAACCAGACATGAGAATTCAACTTTCTTCTATCAAGCCTGACATTACCCAGGTGATGGGGAATAAAATGCAATTTCATACCTCTCATTAAATGAACTTGTTTTATCATTTGCTTACTAACTTACTACTTACTCTATGATTATTAATAAACAGTACAAATGTAACTGGATTTGCTTTTAGTTTAGGGTTTAGGGTTTCGTTAACAATTTGGTTTTTAAAAGGGTTCCGTCACCAAAAAAAAATTGAGAACCGCGGCTGGTCTAGGCAAATGTGCTAACTAAAAACCCTAACAACGGATGAATCGCTGGCTATATGAGGATTCATAACAAATTTAGGCGTTTATAAAAAATAGACACTTTTTTGACAAATTTTAGCCCTAGTGAAATTGTATTTTTTAATGGACCGCCCGCCATAATATTTGAAAGTTAATATATTACCTATTATCATTGATAACAAATTGTAATAAATTGGGAATGCAAAAAGAAACATTTTCAAAAATATACAAATAGAGTATGATTAAAATCATCTGACTTCTAAAAATAGTCGGTTAATAGTCAATTTCCGCTAGAAAGATAAATCCAAAAAAGGCAAGAATATTAATTATCTTGTATTTTATCCCAGACGGCTTAAATACCAAATATTTCTCCAATCTTTATTAAACATTTTAATCCGCAATATACACGTATTTATACGTTGTCGCCATCGGATTTTGCATAGTTTCCTGTTGTCAATGGCTAAGTAAACGTAATTCAAGTAGGTATTATTGGAAATAAAGCCTTACGCAGACGGTCCTATCGTATATTGGCGAATATATTGGCCTATAAAGCTAAATATACAGGATTACTGAAAGGCTGCGGGATTAAAATCTCGACTGCTTATTGATTTCGTGTACCTACGCAAATGCTTGACCTTTCGAGAGGTGGCTGAAATAGTATTTTCTTTAATAAGGTCCTATGTTATAAGTATAAAGCAAATAAAATAAAAAGCTTTGGGAAATCATTAAATTTAAAGAAAAAATATGCAGTAGTCCTTGTTATTGACGGCCGAGGCTTAGATGGGAGGACAATGTCAAGAACGATGCAACTAGTATTGGTCTACTTAACTGGAAGGATGCTGCCGCGGATAGGACCAGCTGGAGGCTCAAAATTGCGACAGCCAAGGCCCAGAGCCGATGAGTCCTTGTTGCAGAAGCCATAATTTGGCAAAGAATTCAAAATAATTAATATTGCAAATAGTATTTTACCGCAATTCTCCGTCTAAGATATTCTGCGGCGCGGCGGATGGACTCACCGGGACATCGAGAGATTTCCCGGGTACACGTAAATTGGTTCGCAAATTAAGAAGGGTCAAAAGAAATATGTAAATTGGTTCCCGCGATTTTATAAATCTGTTTATTTTACAAAGTACAACATAGTGTTTTACATTAAAAATACCAAGTAATATAATACAATTAATAACATATATAATTTCAATCTTTAATAGGTAGCAGCACAGTGAAAAGAAACTAACCCAAAATATCCCAAACTAATCCAAACTAACCGAAAGTACACACAAGTAAGTGATAGCCCTAGAGCAAAAATGCAAACTAAAATTTTAATGCCTTCACAACCCCAATATATTTCTAATTTATGAGATACCTGCCTCAAATTTATTTGGGGAACCAATTTACCAACGACCATTTTAGGTTTAGGAACCGATTTACATATTACAAAACAGATGTTTGAAACTACCAATTTATTTCCTACCTACTGGGAACCAATTTACCAACACCCGATTTCCCGGTGCACCGGTTCTTCAAGCGTCGAGCGCCGCCGCGGTTTCTTTTTCTTTTTTCTTAAACCATTGAAAGTATTTTTCAAAGAATCGCATATACGCATGGACGTCTGGAATAAAATTATCATCGATGATAATAAAAAAAGGAAACTACACACAATAATTGGTGAGACACGTTGGTGGGCAAAATCTGCTCTGTACATTGAATTTCTTCTGGAATTACAAACTATCGAAAGTTCAAATAATATGAATGCTGACGTTCGACAGCTAATGGCCTTCACATATACTTCGCATAACACCGTAGCATAAGAGCATAAGGGTTTTCGACCAATCACAGCCGATATATCGAACGCCATATAACGTTTGCATAAGAATTATCCGTAAGAATGAATAATTAAGATTGTGTTATGCGCGGCCAATTAAACACTCTTGTTTTAGTCATATGTCCGTTCGATATAACGGCTGTGATTGGTCGAAACCCTTATGCTCTTATGCTACGGTGTTATGCGAAGTGTCTGTGAAGGCCTTAAGTCATTGCGAAAATCGTTACAAAAATATGAGATAATTTTAACTGCCCATATATTTTTTAATATGTTCTCAATAACAGGGCCATTGTCAAAATATTTAGAAACCAAAGGCTTAGCTCTACTGAAGGCAAAAATATGGCACAAACAGCATTAGAAGAAGGATATGCTAATAAGTTTGGAGATCTGTCTGATCTGAAATAAATTCAACGAGGTTTTAAACTTATACAAGAAACTAACGATATGTTTGTCAAGTGGGCCATAACCAAATTGGAGACTGTTGATTCTGATGTGGAGATTGACATCGAAACTAGTTTATTAAAAGTAAGGGCGAGAAGAGTTAAGAAAATATCCGGAGAAGGACAAGGTTGAAAAATGAAGTAATACTAACGACAGATTTAACGGAATCCTCGACACAATAATTCAATCTATGGACGGAAGGTTCACCCAAAATGTTAATATCTACAAAGGTTTTAATATTTGTCCGTGTTGTTGAAGAAACTTCAATGAATTGAAAGGGAGAATTCCCCGCAAAAATTTAGAGATCTGTCTGAAAAGCTTATAAAAATAAACTCCCTTGCAACCTCCCAAAAACTTTAAGATGATCTGGAGAACTTTATGGCCAATTGGGACACTTTTAAACCTAACATTGATCAATTTAGAAGAGGACGACGGCATTAAAGAAAACTATATAGAAATCGCTCATTGTGATGCTAGGCCATCATTTCCAAATACAATATGTATAAAGGCGCATTCCCAGTCCTGACATTGTTATATAAATATTTACTGACTCTTCTTCCAATCTCCAAAGTAGCTTACGAAAGAAGTTTTTCCAAATTGAAGTACTTAAAGAACAGGCTAAGAAGTACTCTCAGTCAAAACGGACTAGATGCTTTCATGCTAATAAGTTGCGAAAACGATATTCTAAATAAAATGGAGAAGGTCATTGACCATTTGGTCTAGATCCAGCCCACTATTTTCAAGGAAATTACTATTTTAATAGCAATTTATTTTGATGTTAAATGTTATGCTTAGTCATTTTAAAATATATTTTTTTCTAGTATTTTTGGTATGTGTTGTTTAATGTTTTTGATGAATTAATTGTTCCTTCTTTTATTTGTGGTATTTATTTATTTAATTAACACTTCTTATTTGTTTATTTGCTGTTTGTTTTATTTGCTTATATTACAAAATAATACTTTCTCTATATTTTATGTAAGATTTGTTTTGCAATAAGAGGGTTCCTTTTTTACATGTATAAAGTTTATTTTACTTTTGTGTGCTGTTTATGTTTATAACAAATAGTTTTTATCTATGTAAGGTTTATTTTGAAAATTATAGATTTTTTTTTGAAGTGAAACTTCATTAGCGAGGGTAAAGTCAGAAAAAATGGTTATAAAAGTAAAACGCCTCTTTAATTAAACATATGCCAGTATATCTAGAGGCTTGAAATTTTCAGGACATGTAGCCGGGGTAAAATTAGGATCCTGGACGAAAACTGGACCCCGTACCCCACCCCGTTCGGCCAGGATAGGGGGAGAAGTAAAAACGTCAATAATTAATTTAGGGAGAACGGGAAGAGCTACGGGGTCGAAATTTTTATGGTAGGTGCTCTTCATGAGGGGCTACCTTTGACCATATGGAGGGCTATAATTTAAGGGGGATTTTGGGAAAAACCCGTTTTTTGCCGATATATCTGCAACGGAGCCTCGGATCGAAAACCTGACAAGCGATAACCCCATGGAGGTCATCAGTGGGGGGCGGGGGGGGGGGGGGGATTATACCCCACCCTCCACCTCACCGGATACCAAAATTTTTTCGAAAAAATGGGAAAAATTTGAAAAAAACGTAAAAAGTTGGTCGGAAAGTTAATAAAAGTATAAAACGAAATAAGAAAAAAAAATAATATAAGAAAGATTCTCGGCGAAAAAAAGGCGATGGAGTTTAGCTACGAGGTAGGGAATGGCAAAAATGGGAGGGAAAAAATGCTTAATGAAAAAAAAATTAAATCTTTTGAAAAAAATGGGAAAAAATTTAAAAAAAAATGTAAACAAATGTTCGGATATTATAAAAGGGAATATGAAAAAAAAAACTAATAAAAAAATCAAAAACAAAATGTTGTTAGGAAAGCTAATAAAAGTAGGTACTATAAAAGGGAGAATTCCCCGCTAAAGTTTGGAGATCTGTCTGAAAAGCTTATAAAAATAAACTCCCTTGCAACCTCCCAAAAACTTCTACATGCTTTTTATGGACCCTTTTAAACTTAACCTTGATCAATTTTAAGCTTTTGTTTCTGAAAAGGAATCTGCTGATGAAGAAGACGGCAGCTTTAAAGAAATTGTAAATAAAATGAAGAAGGTCATTGACGATTTGGGAAGATCCAGCACTGTATTTTCAAAGAAATTTAAATAGCAATTAAGAGTTTCCTATTATTTTGATGTTTCATTTTAAAACGTAATTTTTATCTAGTATTTTTGATATGTGTTGTTTAATGTTTTTGATGAATTAATAGTTTCCTTTTTTATTTGTGATATTTATTTATTTAAAAAATTAAGACTTTTTATATTATATATAAATATATTATTTGTTGTTAGTTTTATTTGTTTATATTACAAAATAATAGTTTCTCTATTTATTTATGTAAGGTTTGGAGTTTGCAATAAAGGGTTCCTTCTTTTATTTATAGACATTTATTTTGAAAATAAGAGTCATTTTGAAGTGAAACTTCTTTAGCGAGACAGAAAAAATGCTTATCAAAGTGAAACGCTTATTAAAGTGAAACGTCCCTTTAATTAAGCATGTTCCAGTATAGCTAGAGGGTTGAAATTTTCGGGACATATAGCAGGGGTAAAATGAGGGTCCTGGACAAAAACTTCCCCACCGTTCGGCCAAGAGAGAGGGGAGAAGAAAAAACTAATCGGGGCTCTAATTTAAGGAGGGATTTTGGGGAAAAACCGTTTTTTGCCGATATCTCTGCAACGGAGCCTCGGATCGAAAATCTGACAAGCGATGACCCAGTCGCGTCGGGGTCTTCAATAATGCGTGGGAATTATACCCTCCCCCCACCTCCTTGGATATTCGAAAAAATGGGAACAAATGAGAAAAAAACGTAAAAAATTGTTCGGAAAGTATATAAAACGAAAATAGAAAAACGAATTAAGAAAAAAATTAATAGTAATAAAAAAAAGTTAGGGAACCGCGGTTTTTGGCCAAAAAAAGGCGAAGGAGTTCAGCTACGAGGTCGAAAATGGCAAAAATTGGAAAAAATGCCTTATGAAAACAAATTAATTTTTTTTGAAAAAAAGGATAAAATTGAAAAAGAACGTAAAAAAATGTTCGGGGAGTTAGCAAAAGTATTATAAAAAGAACTAAGAAAAAACAATAAAAAAAAAACTGAAGATTGTTAGGAGAGTTAATAAAAGTATTATAAAATAAAAAGAAAAATAATAAAAAATGGAAAAATTGTTCGGATAGTTAATAAAAGTATTATAAAACGAAATAAAAAATAATAATAAACAAAGAAAATGTTAGAGAAACGTGGTTTTCGGCGAAATAAAAAGTAAAAAAAAATTAAAACTCAATTCCTAATATCTCTTGCAGAAGCTTCACTTCAGTTGTGTGCTTATAAAGGTGGCACATTTTTTTTGTGTTGTTTATGTTTATAACAAATTGTTCCTGTTTTTATCTATGTAAAGTTTATTTTGAAATTTAGAGATTTTTTTTATTTATGCGATGTTTATGTTTATAATTAAAAGTTCCATTTTTTACTTATGTGTTTTTATATAATGTAATAATTAGAGATTTTTTACTTAGTTGTGGTAAAGAAATGTAGTTACGGTTACTGCTTAATAAAAAAAACGTATTTTTTTTTGGTGACATTGGTGATGGTGCCACTTTACTTAACATCTTGCGCTGGTCCAAGGGGTCCCATCCACCGCTGATCATATTCTGTATTTTTTACTGGTTTTTATCCCGTTGGCAAGCGTTAACATCATAAATAATCAGTGGTCACTGTCAACGATTATTTGGATGGAATATACATTCAACAATTAGGTTGGCCTCCGCTTAGTCCTGATCTAAGCCCGATTGAGCATGTGTGGTATATATAATAATAGGGAAGCTGATTCGCAAACCATTCTGGATCTTCGAATCGCTCTTCTTGAAAAGTGAGAAAATATTCTTCAAAGGGTAATTGGCAATTGTGTTCAATACTTACCAGAGCATGGGTCATTTGTACGCCGCGGTCATTTTTACCTTTTGCTAGGGATTTATTGCCCCGATTGGCAATAGAACAGTCGCGCGCAAAAGAGGGATTACGGAATGATACCGACTGTAATATAAATGTTAGATATAATACCCCCGTTACGTTTCGTCCTCAAATATTTGAACACTTCATGCCTGGCGCTCCGCTCGGTTCGCTCGCTACGGGGGCTCAAGGCATACCCAAAATCAGGAAAAAAAAAGATGAAAAATGCAGTCGCACCGGGGGCGCAAGCAACAAAAACTAACCCAACGCAAAGTAACTACATTTATATTACAGTCGCTCTATGGCAAGGTCCTAACGCGTCTGCAGTTTACGTATAAGCAACCGGCGCCCAACTGTCCCATATCCAATAAGTAGCCGGCGCGCAACTGTCCTGTGAAATTAAGACTACCTTCATATTTTTCTGACCGCGGGCGTGGCGCGCAAGTGTCCAACACCGCCTTACCACGTCGCATGGCAGCAGTTGGTAGAGCACGAGGAGGCCATACACGATATTAGTATTGATTTGTTTATTTATTTGTTACCTGTAATGTTTTGAATTTTTGAATTGTTGTATATTGCGTATTTACTAATTTGTGTTTACTTTAAAAATACAGATAATTATATCAGTAATATAAAGAAATGTTAAACAACTCCAAAATTTTTAAAGCATTTTGCAAAATCAATACCAGATTATAATCATGATTAGATCGCCTACAACTTGAGAAAAATTACTCAAAATCGACCCAAAAGTTATTTTTTTTAAGATTGTCTAAATTTTGTTTGCTCGGTTTTTTCTTGTCCAGGAGTGTATATAATTTTAAATTAAGTATTTGTCTATATGCACTATTTATTACAGTTTCCAATATCTATAGACAATTAGAAGCACTCAAGCTACTTGAGGGAAAAATTCGTATGGAAATAGCAAACGCTTACTTATTTTATGAAATATTAATCTCGGGTTAATTTTGGTTAGTTTGAGTTAGTTCAGGTTGGCAAAGTCGAAGCGCCCCTAAATAGTTTCTTAACTTTTATGTCATATATTTATTCCATTTGGAGAATCGTTCTCCATTGTGTTCATTTGGACCTTCAATAATTTATAATTATTATTGTTATTCGATCAACTTTTTTTAGTAAATTGTGTGCGATCAATAATTATAGTGATTCGATCAAATTCACTTGATTTCTAGATGATATTATGAAGACAAGAAAATAAATTGACGCAATAATTCATCTCGATGAAGAGTAAGCTTAAATTATTTGGGAGTTTGAATTCAAGCCACTCGATGCGATAGGATTGACTTTTGCAGTTGAAGTTAATTCAATTCCCGTTTGTACGGACGATAAAATGAAATTATTGGTGTTTTAAGACCACCGACATTAACAGTTATTTAAAACACAAATTCAATAGCACTCTTGGGTTCCTATAATCATGAACTTTTCACACCTTGACAATAAAGGCAACAATGTTTATTTTGGCTGGGTACTCACTTCTTCAGTTAATTTTTGTGACAGTACATCCGGTCTCGAAATGTTATAAAAGGAAACGGCGTGTTTCACATAGGCCCGTTCCTTTATTAATATTGGTATAGCACCAATATGTATCTCTTTTAATTTATCGCAAGTGGGACAAGGACAGAAATATATTAGGAGTGATGGACGGTGAAAAATCGATCTGTTAAAGGGTTATTAAATCTACCTGTTTAAAGAAGGTAATATTTGGTTTTGACACCTGCGTTTAAGATTTCTTGGAAATGGTGTCACTTGCACCGAGTTGGGTTCTATAGCTTTAAGGTACAATCGAAAATGGTGTTGTAAAATTTATATGCATCTTATAAGTAATCTTTTAAATTACTTAACCCAACAATATTATTATGAAATTTGTAATCGAGTATACTTATTAGACGTGTAATATCTTGTAAAATGACAATTTCAATATACAGTAATAGAAATAACATGACATTTGTTCATACTAATGTCTGATTATAACCAATAAGAAATTCTAGTTGCGTAGTACCGATTCGGAGATTGCATGCTCACTATATTTAAATGTTGGACTCTATCTCCAGTTTATTTATCGATTTGTTTAATAATACGGGCGATCGAAACGAAATACCTGGATTCATTAGTGAGGTATGCGGACAAAACGGAAATATAACGTGTTAAAAGGTTTGTTTGTCGAACAGCTAATATTTCGAAAGTTAAGTCGGATGTTTTATGGGGATTTCTTAATAGGTTGCCTCATTTTTAGTGGATTTTGGTTTATCTTGGCCATTATTATTCACTGGAAAGTAAATAGAATTTTTAGAAAACTGGGTTACAATTTCGAAACTTTGATGTTAGGGAAGGAGATAAATTAGAATATATAAGAGGACTTGTAAATAAAACATATCCAAATATATTTTGATAAAATCTGTCTGATATATTCGGTTGCAACATAGTATATCTGCTGTAACATTTTTAATTGACCTGAGATATGAAAGGCGGCACATGGGGCTCGTGAACCCGTTTTGACACCTCTAACTGGCGTATAACACGCTCTAAAATCTTTTTAGTCATATCAACCAGAAAAGTGTAATTAAATCCTGCCACTCACAATTTTGTTGCATTTAAATCGTGCGGCTTGTAGGGTTCTAAAGAGCCGATCTACCGAACGATCAAGCGCTGCATTGAATATAAATAATATATATTTTAAATGATTTCTTAACATATATTACAAGAAGCTTTCACGGTTTTAGTCAACTTGAAAAGTGTGGCCCTTTAGATTGATGAGACGTTTCGTTCTCGATTGCTGAAATTTAAACAGAAACGAAAATGTTGGGCCATAATAATGTTTTAATTGTGCATTCAATCCAGCCGAAAAAAAAGTTTATAATTTTTACGAAAATAGCACTTTTATGTGCGCATATTCGAACAATTTAAAAGACAGTTATTATTATTGGTGAACCTAGTGTGTGTATCAGAGAAAAGGGATATACGATATCAGTAAACGGCATCAGCATGTTTGATCGAAAGTGGTTCTGTAAATAATCGTTCGAGGTCTACGCCTACCGTTTTACGTGATGGTTTGCCCGATCTGATTTGAGTGCAGAATTCGGGTTTTCAATTGCAGTTTAAGTGCGGGCTGGCATAAATCAGGGGGGATTGAGTAGTTTTAGCAATACATATCTAACTAAAGTTGACTGGGGTAACTTTTGTACAGGTTTTACAGTTTTCATATTATTAATTCACAATTTTTGGAATATTAAGCTGTCGTATTCATTATTTGAAAGGCTGGTATTAATGTACACAAATACAAAAAATAGATTTAATTTTTATTATGCATCGAAACGCACTCTGTGACGTCGACTCATGTTATCGATATATTTATATTATAGGCATTTAGCCTGAAGATATTCCCGATAAAAATTAAACCGGATAAAATATACATTTATCAACAATGGGTCATTAATTTCTGGTCTGATAAATACCAAAACGGGTCGGTCAAGTTTGCCCCCGTATAATCCAAATTTCAAAAATAAATGATGCATAATTGTGCACACATTTTGCACATTGCAAATAACATTTTTCACACCCACACAAGGAAAACTAGAGTTGTTTTTTATACGGGGGGCAAACTTGACCGTTCTCTCCCGTCTGTTACAAAATTGAAAAATGTTGATGCCACTCGATTCGGCAAATTTTGCACAATTTTGCACATCTATTTTCAAATTTTGCACACTTTCCTGGGGAAAGTTATGAGGTGTTAAATATTTGCATTTTCCCCCCCGTTTGTTAAAATGCGCAAAAATTTTGATGCTGCCATGCTCTACTAATTTTGCACACCTATTTTCAAATTTTGCACACTTTTCTGGGGAAAGTTATGAGGTATTAAATATTTGCATCCCCCCCCCCCCCCTTTGTCAAAAAGTTGAAATCTTTTAATGCTACTAGATTTAACATATTTTGCACAATTTTGCACAGCCATTTTCAAATTTTACACACTTTTCTGGGGAAAGTTATGAGGTGTTGAAAATTTGCATTTTCCCAACCGTTTCTCAAAATGTGGAAAATTTTTGATGCTGCTAGGTTCAACTAATTTTGCACAATTTTGCACACCTATTATCAAATTTTGCACACTTTTCTGGGGAAAGTTATGAGGTGTTGAAAATTTGCATTTTCCCAACCGTTTCTCAAAACGTGGAAAATTTTTGATGCTGCTAGGTTCAACTAATTTTGCACAATTTTGCACACCTATTATCAAATTTTGCACACTTTTCTGGGGAAAGCTATGAGGTGTTAAAAATATGCATTTTCCCCCCGTTTGTCATATTGTTGAAAAATTTTGATGCTGCTAGGTTCAACTAATTTTGCACAATTTTGCACACCCATTTTCAAATTTTGCACACTTTTCTGGGGAAAGTTATGGGGTATTAAATATTTGCATCCCCCCCCCCCCCCGTTTGTCAAAAAGTTGAAATCTTTTAATGCTGCTAGATTTAACTAATTTTGCACAATTTTGCACTCCAATTTTCAAATTTTGCACATTTTTCTGGAGAAAGTTATGAGGTATTAAATATTTGCATTTTCCCCCCATTTGTCAAAAAGTTGATATCTTTTAATGCTGCTAGGTTCAACTAATTTTGCACAATTTTGTACACCTATTTTCAAATTTTGTAAACATTTCTGGGGAAAGTTATGAGGTGGCAAAATGCCAATATTTAATACCTCATAACTTTCCCCAGAAAAGTGTGCAAAATTTGAAAATAGGTGCGCAAAATTAGTTGAACCTATCAGCATTATAAGGTTTCAACTTTTTGACAATCGGGGGAAAAATGCAAATATTGAATACCTCATAACTTCCCCAGAAAAAGGTACAAAATTTAAAAATTGGTGTGCAAAATTGTGCAAAATTAGTTGAACCTAGCAGCATCAAACTTTTTAACTTTTTGACAAACGGGGGGGAAAATGCAAATTTTATTACCTTATAACTTTCCCCAGTAAAGTGTGCAAAATTTGAAAATAGGGTGCAAAATTGTGCAAAATGAGTTGAATCTAGCAGCATTAAAAGATTTCTACTTTTTGAGAAACGGGGAGGAAAATGCAAATATTTCATACCTCATAACTTTCCCCAGAAAAGTGTGCAAAATTTGAAAATTGGTGTGCAAAATTTTGCAAAATTAGTTGAACCTACCAGCATCAAAATTTTAAAACTTTTTAACAGGGGCAAAATGCAAATCTTTAACACCTCATAACTTTCCCCAGAAACGTGTGCAAAATTTGAAAGTAGGTGTGCAAAATTGTGCAAAATTAGTAGAACCTAGCAGCATCAAAAATTTTCCACATTTTGACAAACGGGGGGAAAAATGCAAATTTTTAACACCCCATAACTTTTCCCAGAAATGTGTGCAAAATTTGAAAATAAGTGTGCAAAATTGTGCAAGATTAGTTAAATATAGCAGCATTAAAAGATTTGAACTTTTTGACCAACGGGAGGGGGGGGGGGGGTAATGCAAATATTTAATACCTCATAACTATCCCTTGAAAAGTGTGCAAAATTTGAAAATAGGTGTGCAAAATTGTGCAAAACTAGTAGAACCAGGCAGCATCAAAATTTTTCCACTTTTTCCAACTTTCTCCAGATAAGTGTGCAAAATTTGATAATAGTTGTGCAAAATTGTGCAAAATTAGTAGAACCTAGCAGCAAAATTTTCCGAATCGAGTGGCATAAAAAATTTTCAATTTTGTAACAGACGAGGAGGAACGGTCAAGTTTGCCCCCCGTATAAAAAACAGCTCTAGTTTTCCTTCTGTGGGTGTGCAAAATTTTATTTGCGGTGTGCAAAATTGTGCAAAATGTGTGCAAAATTATGCTTCATTTATTATCGAAATTTGTTTAATACGGGGGGCAAACCTGACCGACCCTACAAAAACGTTAGAAAATCTTAAAAAAATATATTTAATCGTCATTGTAAACGATTTCATTCACCATTTACCATAGGAATCAGCAACAATACAGTAACTACCAACGACTTTCCTTCTTTCTATCCAACATGTAGGAAGATTTGTACTGAGTCGTTCGAGTGCTCATCTGACCTATTCTTCGCTTTCTGATTATTTCATAATTTTAGTCTCACCAGAATTATCAAGAGTTTTCGTGAACCCTGTAATTTTGTAAATGTTACTAAATAAAGAATTGCAATTTTCTCCTTTTACTGGTCGATTTGTGATATCGATACCCTTGCTACCTTACTTCTCGCGACCTTACTTCCGGAGTACCAACCTGCTTTTTTTTTTGTTTTTTTTTTGGTGAGGTGTCAAAATGCTCTCTTACGCACCTCCTCGGATGAGAGAAGTGTGGGACTCTCTATGGGCCTACCCACTAAAAACACATCATCTTCTCTTGATGCCAGTGCCTAGGCACTATTACATCATCCTTCCTTGGCCTGTTGGTTTTCTGATGTTCTCGGTGTTGTTAGGCGGAGTGTATTGCGTGTTTTGGTAGATGTTATAGATTTCTGTTACCAACCTGCTCGACAGTCGACAGGTATATCCGTTTGAAGCGCCATTTGACACATGTGGTATTTATTATTTTTGGAGGGAGTTGATAGCCTTTCCCGCCTGAACACTCAAGGCGAGCAGGTCGTTTTCCGGATCGGAATTTATCATTGCATTTTGACCCTCAGATCTAACTACCGCATGAAGTAGAATGTATATTCTAAAATTATCGGCCATATCATCTATAAACGTTAGTGATAAACTTGTGTGGTGTACCACTTCTATGGGACAGAACTCCCTCTATGGGACAAAATTTCTTCTATGTGATAGAATTCGTTCTGTGAGGTAGAATTTCACGCTGACCTAGCTAATCCCGCCGTCGCATCAGTTAGACGTACCGAGGCCTTTTTTGTCAGGGTGCCGTAACCACATGGAGGCCTTCTACGCAGGAAGGGCCAATGCCTGCAACTCGTCCAGAATCAAGTAAAATTGATTTTAATTTATTTAAGTAACTTAATTACAGTATATTTCCTACGGTTATATATCCTTCTGATTAATGGATATGTAGCTAGGCGACTGTAGGTAGGTTGCCTTAATTGCCGTAGATAGCTTAACGGTATATATAATTTTAATTAATTAATATATAATCAAGTGATTGTAGGTCATTTTAATTATCGTATGTTTCTTACCGTGATATATTATTTTAATTAATGATTATATAGCTAGGCGACTATAGTATGTTTGCCTAAATTACCGTGTATTTGCTACCGTCATGCATCATTTTAATTAATTAATTTAATTTAATAACTGTAGGTCGTTTGACGTCTGTCGTTTATATTCTCGTTAATTGTTGTTTCATATATTGATCTAGATATTTTGCTTATCGAGCTTACGTTTAAAAGAGATACTTGTTTGTATCTTTAGTTAGTTGGAAAACTTATTTGACTAATGTCCGAATAGCTGATTGAGTTAATTTTTACTGTAGTTGGCTGTAAAGCTCATGGCAGTAATTTATTTCACATAACTGAAATTTACTAATTTTGTCACCTTGATATCGGAATCGACTTGAGCTCACCTCGTTTACCTATAGATATTTAGCGGCTGTATATGTACATATTTACCTCATTGGTTATTTTATTGATTTGGTATTAATGATGACTGATTATTATTGGTCTACTGATATTGTCGCTGCCACGGGATTGATTTAGGTTAGGTTTGGTTAACAATCATTTTATTTATACAGGCATATACTTACTGGCTATTCCTATACAATAAGATTTGAGCAATATTAAGGTTATAGGGCATAGTTTAACAGGTAGTATCTTATGTTGCTTTGATTTATTATTACTGTAATATCGGCGAGACACTTTACAAGATAATCTTCTTATTAGTTTAGAAGCCTAACCATAACCTCAAATTGATTTGAGATAGGATTCGCTCGCTCCGTGGGCTCAACTAACGAAAAAACGAACCAAAACTAACCCAACGCATGAAAAGCAACTACATTTATACTAGCCGGCGCGCAACTGTCCTGTGAAATTAAGACTACCTTCATATTTTTCTGACCGCGGCGTGCAAGTGACTAACATCCGTCCTGAACGAGTTGGTGTAAGTTTACATTTTTGAATAAATAAGTTATTTGTAATCTTGATGTTTATTTTGGTTAATTGCAGTCAAAATAATAACTAATCTGTGTTTTCAAGATTACAGAGTATTTTTCTAAATTTTATTACCCTATTTTCAAAGATCAATAATCCTTGATACATTTCTGTAAAATAAAATAAGTAGCTCCCTACTCTAACAGCCAAGATATAGACCCACGCCTTCTAAAAAAAATTAATCCGCTGAGTAAACCTGACATATGGATCGCCTAATGAGCAATTAGCAAATAAGGTTAAATATTTGCACCTAACGCTTAAGGTAGGGTACAACTTTTGACCAAGTGGTTATGTCAAATCTGATTCGTGATTAGAGCATATACAACAGAACATTTAATATCTGAAACAGTTATTTTTTGCCAAGAGGGGCGTGCAGCTTTCTGCCCTTTTTTATCGTATTGATGTTACTTCTTTTCGCCTTTGCTTCAAATGATTAATAAAACTGTCTTTTTCAATTTCTTTTATTGCGAAATCAACAGCAACGCATATAACAGACTGAAAACGACTTCTCTATTTAATGGAAAAAATCGGCACTTCGAAAGCCAGACTTAAGGGTTTCAGCAACCCGTTGTTGCAATGGTGTCATAAGCGTTTTTGAGTGGTGGAAACAGAGCTTTTGACACAACTTTCATGGTCGAAAATATTCCATATCAAGAGGCTGTAGGAGGTGAGATGTCAATCATCAAACTAATATTGGTGAGATCGCATTGCCTAATGATTTTCAAATTTAAGGGTGAGTTCAAATTATCTCCAATAATGACCTTCCGATCCTCTTGTTGCTTAAGTATTAGGATCCAATCTTCAAAAATTTGATAATCGTACCATCCAGAAGTCGAGTATATCGGGTGGTCGGGATACACAAATTCTTTTATTATTGCTTAAAACCATAAAGAAGGGTGTGGTATTTTAATTAACCACTTTTAATGAACAGTATAACATAGGGTGGTGAGAGAAACTGAAACATGTATTCGGTATTGATATAATTTAATAATGCAGGTGTAAATTGCAGTTAAATATAATGGAGATAAATAAACAGTGTTTTCTATGTTAAATAGTAAATATATATGTTCAATTCTTAGACTAAAACTTTCAATCACTCATCATTCGTTCCAGTATAAAACTAAAATTACAAAAGGTTTCTTAAATTTAAAATGTCTACTGAACCGTCTTGATTGTTTGATTTAGAAATTAGTTTTTATCTTTATTATTTTAAGACTTCGTCTTCAACTTAGTAACTTTCATACAGCATACCTTGTCCCTTCGACTGCTTTACCTGCCTTGCTTTACAGGAATTCGACCAGGAATGTCAGTCTGCCTTCCGCCATTTTATGTTCCAACGGGAACGGGGATGCTATCGTTTCTAACTTCGAAGAATTGCTTTTAAGAAGCACAAAGGAGGTCTTTGTCCAAACCTTGGACAAAGATAACTGAGGTGCACGAAATATTTTCTAATATTCGTGCATACAAGAGAAATTGGCCCAAAAAGGAATTTGACCTTTTGGCGCGAAGAGGCACTTGCTGCTCGGTAGCACGACCGACCCAGCAACGTGGAGTGTTTGCAGTGCACTAACTTGAATTTCTTTCGTCGAGCGGCTACTGGTGCCACGATCAAATAAAAAGTGGGGATTTGGCGCTTTGCAAGGGTAGAAGCTGTTTTCTTTCTTTATTTGACAGACTGATTCTGACGGAGACAAAAATACATTAATTTTAAAACGATTAGAAACGTTTTCCATTACTAGTGAAAGGTGGCTCTATTGTAACCTCTTATATTGACAGCACTGCTGTACAGGTTAGAATTAAGGGATCGTCCGTTTAGGGTTGGACTAAGGGGTTTTAAAGAACTGCCATTTGCTGATTTAAATGTACAAATTGGATTGTACCCGGGGTGAAATAAATCTATTTTGTGTTTAATTACGGCTCATTCATTCTACATACATACAGGGTGTTCTCACCAAACTATACGGTGAAAAACGATAGTTTCTACACGTGTTGGGGTGTTTCCCCAACATCGGGTATTTGGTGGCCTATTCTTCATTCAAGTTTCAAGGGAACCAGAGCTTTTGAAACCTCTAATCTACATAAATGGAAATGAGCTGCTCCTCTGCATTTCCACATATCATCAATACGTATTTTTGCCAAGTTTCTTTTCTTATTATTATTTTCCGATGACCGGGATCATTTATGAGATTAGCTTCGTCATAATTTTATTTCAACATTGGATGGGGGTACTCCTTCCAACTTAATTTCAAGATAATTAAAAAAATTATTATCTATAAGCTCTGGTCGATGGCAAAGAAATGAGTTCACCAAGTCAGATCATGGTATGTTATTTTACTTCTCTTCCATGGCGTTAAAAGTAAGCTTTTATCGAGATCCTTAAATCAAAACTAGTTCCTGTAGTGCCTGTTCTAATTTTTCCGCCGAATCTCCGCTTCCAAATATATCGGTAAACTTATTGAATTGTTGTTGTTTATGTTTATATTGGTTGTGTCAATGCCTTTTCGAACACGATTATATACACTTCCAAAAAAGTATTTGTCAAAAAATCCGACAATGTTCAATGGACTCCCAACAGCTTTTTCCTTTTTTCCTTCCGGGTAGCACTACAACCCTTGGTGGGTCTTGGCTGCATTAACGTTTTGCCTCCATCGGTCCCGGTCCAGCATGGCCTCCTTCCAGTCATATACCTGCATAGTTTGTAGGTCTTTTAAAATTTTGTCCCCCCTTCTGAGTCTCGGCCGCCCGAGCGGTCTCTTTCTTACTGGATTTCCTTCCCATACTGTCTTGATCAGTCGGTCGTCAGGTGCTCTTTGGACATGTCCAGCCCATCTCAGAAGCAGGGATTTTATCGATTTGACTATATCCGGCTTTTGGTATAGGTCCTGGACTTCTGCATTCGTCCATATGTGTGTTTGGATTCTTGACGGAGCCAAATATTCTTCTCAGGATCTTCCTTTCAAACCGCTTGACTAGAAGCTCATTGTGCTTCGTAAGAGTCCAAGTCTCACAGCCATAGCAGATGATCGGTTTGATTACAGCCTGGTACACCCTCAGCTTTGACACTCTTGACACCGTTTTGGATTGCATGAGGGTTCGCATAGCAAAGAAACACCTATTGCCACTGTGTATTCGTGCTTTAATCTCTTCGTTGCTGTCATTGTCTGAGCATATCGTGGCTCCAACTGTCTGACGCATTCAAAGTTATACAGGTGTCCATCGTTATGTTCTGACCAATTCTGTCCCTGGTTGGTTGGCGGGTGATATGCATGTATTTGGTTTTTTCTTTTTTGATATTGAGACCCATTTCCTTTCATTTCTTCTCGATTTTCAGGAAGTTTTCATTGACTCCGACAGTACTTCTTCCGACCGCGTCAATGTCGACAGGGAAGGCCAGGTTCATCTGTGGCCCCTGTTTAGTAAATACTTCAGTGGTAATGTTCATTTCTTGATAGCCATATCTAGGACTATGTTAAAGAGTAGGGGCGACAGTCCATCTCCTTGTCTCAATCCACTCATTACCGAAAATTCATCTGTTATATGGTTTCCTACTTTTATGCAACACCTGGTATTGTTTATGCATATTTTCGTGAGTGGGATGATTTTCTGTGGTATACCTATACTTGCCATGGCTATCCAGGCACTGTCGCGTATAATGGTGTCGCGTCGTAAGCTTGTCTGAAGTCCATAAACAGCTGGTGCACGTCTTTATTGAATTCCCAGTGTTTCTCCAGTAGTTGCCGTATTGTGAATATCTGGTCCACTGTTGACCCATTTGGTCTGAATCCACACTGGTAGTCCCCAATGTGCTCCTCCGCATACGGTGATATACGGCTAACTAACACACCGGAGAGTACCTTGTGTGCTGTGTTCAGTATAGATATTCCTCTGTAGTTGATACATTTCATGCGGTCTCCCTTCTTATGGATGGGGATGATAGCACATTAGTTCCATTCGTCTGGCAAGGCTTCCCATTTCCATATGGCTAGTACTAGTTTATGCAGTTCTTGCAGACTCCCAACAGCTCCATTTTAAAATGTCATCTCCGAAGGCTTATATAACACCTGAAGGATCTTGGATCAGTTCGTAGTTCTTTAAACCTGTTCACATAAAAACATATCCCGACCTTCTCTTATTTTTAAGGCGAAGATTTTTAATTATAATTCCCTCATACCAGGCCGAAAAATTGCGATTTCTATTCGTATAGTGAGGCACTGACCTATTAAATATGTTCAAGGTTTTATTTTTAAACTTGGAACATCCCTCCTCCAGATCTACAAACAAGTCCAGCTCATCTCAGTCATGAAAACTTTCACTGTGGTTACCTCATTTACCGTAAAATTGCTGCTGCCCTTGACTGGGGTAAGCTGCAAGACAAGAATCAATGACGGGATTTGCATCCTCAAAGAACCTTCATCTTCTCCAGCTTCACAGCCAACATTATTAAAACTATAAAAGTAATTGGACCAGAAGCGTAAATTTTGAGGCCTGACCTCGCAACGAATATCTGAAGGATTGGGGCGGTTTCGGATCTTTCAACTGAGTCAAAAGTAGAAGCCAGATAGTTGAAAATATACCATTGGGTTTGCTGAAAACATTTTATCCTCTTGTTTATAGCAGTTTTTCTGAATTTATACTTTCGACTGAGGACTAAGGGATTTGCTTCTTTAGAGGAAACTTTGGTCCTGGACTGATCCGAAGGCGTGACTCATTTTGGTTTTAATCATATATTTTAAGTGCCAATCCACAAAAAGGGGGACAAATCAAAATGCTCCAACTATAGAGAAATCTCATTAATAAACACTGCATATAAAGCTCTAACAAATATCCTACTATGCAGATTAACTCCATATTCAGAAAATCTCCTGGGAGAATACCAAGCCGGATTTAGGACAAACAAGTCAACAATAGACCAACTCTTTACACTAAGGCAACTCCTAGAAAACGGATGGGAGTATATTAGGGCAGTGCATAACCTCTTCATCGATTTTTGGCAGGCATATGATAGCATAGAGAGAAGTCAAGTCTGGAATGCGATGGCAGAATTCTCAATACCAAAAAAAGCTCATTCAGATGACCAAAGTGTGTATGGAGGGTGGAGTATCGAAGGTAAGAGTAAATAAACAACAGTCTATCCAGTACTTTCGAAATACACAGTGGGCTTAAGCAAGGCGACGCCCCACCACCAATACAATTTTCGAAAAGGAACCATCCAAAAGTTCAAGGGTTGCAGGTCCAGGTGCTTTATTATGTCGATACAGATGAAGATCAGGCAAATCGTAAAAGGACAATAAGGCCAAAACAATAAAATATATCATAGGTGAGCTTATTTATTTATTTATTTATTTACGGGCATAAGGCCCATTATTAGTTCGTGGAATATTGAAGAGACCTAATGGAAATAATAGACAATGTGAGATCTAAAGAAATCCGGAGAAATAAAAGAAAAGAAAAATGAATATTATTCAATAATACAGTAGAAAATGATAAAATTAAATTACCTTGCTATTGAACAGTAAATTAAGTATAGAGTTATATTATTGAAACACATAAAA
Source organism: Pissodes strobi (assembly GCA_016904865.1). NCBI lineage: Eukaryota > Metazoa > Arthropoda > Insecta > Coleoptera > Curculionidae > Pissodes > Pissodes strobi. The sequence continues at coordinate 574 of MU192733.1, read as the reverse complement.
AAAATTAGGTTTTATTCAGGAAAAAGAAGAGAAAAAGATAATAAAATCAAATTAAATTTTCCCTTCCTGAATTGCCGAAGGTCAGTTGGGCAAGAGTACTGCTAGAGCACGCACTCCCTGTGTTCTTCACCTTAAGCATAATTAGCTATATCTAAAAAATATATTTAAATAACAGGCAAGACAAGAACACTAACTAAAACTCTAAAGAGAAAGAGAAAAAGACAAGGACCACGAATCACGATCCACCACGTTATAGAATGGAGTCATATCAATCAGAGCACTCATAACATGAAATGTCTTTAAGGTTTCTTAACAACGGGCACAAGAAGCTTTCATGGCTTTGGTCAACTAGAAAGTTATGGCTTTTGATGCTAGAAGTCTCGCCCTCAATTTTTATGACGAAATAATAGCAAAACAAAAACATTAATCAATACTACAGTAGAAAATGATAAGAGCGATAGATAATGCCGGTGACAAAACAAATTAGTTTGCTGGTGTACCATAATGGAAATTAAATGATTGAGAGAAATTATAATAAAAAAGAGCCGAGAACAACTAGTCTTTCCCTTAATTA
>JAEQML010060159.1:0-27595 GCA_016904865.1 Pissodes strobi | reverse complement strand
AGTGTGTGTGCCACTGCTATAAAAATAAATCTGATGAATGTTTTTCTTTTCCTAACAAAAGACAAAAGAGTTCTGAATTGTTATAAATAATATATGCTAGCATTTCTATAAATACTGTACAGAAGATGATATCATAATGTTATTGGAAAAACAACGTAAGATAGTTAGTCCGAGAACTGGCGACACTTTGAATGGTCTTTTATTTTATAATATCAATGAAACTGATCAATAAAATGCTATCTCGTTGGCGGGACAACGATTGAGTGAGGCCTGTCAATTATATTAAAAAAGTTTCATGCCATTATCATCATTTAGTAATATTTCAATAATATTCAAAACAACTCCCTGCCACTTCTCCCGTACACTGGTCTACTCCTGTCCTAGTCATATTTATGTTAAAAAAAAATGGCTACAAATTATAACAGCTAATTTTTGTGTCATTTCTTTAATAACTAATGCTATTAAAAAACGTATCCTGCCAGCCATTTGATAGGACCTGCCTTCAGCAGAGCAAAGTTGTTGTGCCCCAACATTCTACATAATGAGCTCTATAGGGAAGATTTTTGGATCCAGCAATTCATCCTCATGACTGTTGTTCAGTTCGTTTGGTGCTGTGATACCTAGAAGATGCAAAACCTATAAATATGACGCACTTGGAAATTTCTATGATGGCTACACTCAAGCCAGTTTGTGTTTTTTAAAACTAAAAAAAGCCGATTAGCTTCCTGGGGTGGATAGATTTCAAATCTACAAGTGTAATTCGAGAACTTCCAAACACTGTTTGTCTGGTTCGACCCATTGCTGGACAGTGGCCTAAAACATGCTCCATTGTTTCTTCGTCCTCCAAGCACAAGCGGGATTTTGTTTCTTCGGAAAGCCCTATTTCACTCATGTGGCTTCTTAGTCGACAATAGCCAGTGTACATGTTAACTATAGCCTATACCTGCTGTCGGCCAAGTTGAAGAAGTTGTCTAGTTCTCACTTCCGATGGCAGATTCACTGCCATCTTTGATTGAGTTAGGCCCGGTAACACTCTCCATTTGTCTACAAATTGCTGTTGTGTCCACCTGGAGACGGCTTCTGTAGCTCTGTTGTAAGCTATTTCCAGGACTGCTTCTGGTTCTATGAAGGCCGTTGCGGCCGCCTGCTTCGCAAGAGCATCAGCTCTTTCGTTGCCTTCATATCCTGTATGTCCAGGTATCCAGATCAGTGTAAGTTTATTTTCCTCTGCACAGTTTGGTGAGTAGTTCCTGGCAGTTCCTGGCCATATCAATGGTTTGAACTTCAGCGTGAAAAATGGTTGCATGTTTGCTTAGGGAACATTTAAGCTCAACCTTACCATTTTCGTTTCATGCAGCGGCTCCTGTACCATCATTGGTCTTGGAGGTGTCAGTAAACCAACTATTCTCTGTTGATCTCAGATGTTCCGAGTTTTTTGCTCATTCGTGGATTTCTGGTAGGAGGACGCCATAGGCATGGTAATAGTTAGTTTTGGCAGGCATAACATCTGATGGTAGACCCAACACACTGTCCCGCTCATCAACGTTTTTCGGCCTGTTGGGTACCATGATGACCGCCTGTATCAATCTATATGTAGCCCATCTGGCCTCCCTCTCCAGTACTATTTGGAGAGGCGGGAGATTTAGAAGACACTCAAACGGTGCCGTGGGTATAGTGCCGAAAGCGGCACTAATTACCAGACATGTTCGTCTTTGTAAGGTGGATAATTTGATTCTCACGGGGCTCTGTAAGCTCTTAGAGTGCCAAGCTACTGCTCCATATGTTATTATTGGTCTTATGACTGCAATATATAGCCAGTATATTTGTTGGGGATGAATATATGTCCTATGTTTTGCCACAAATGCGTCTGCAGATAGTTCTTTGTAAGTTGCTTCTTATAAGTACTATGTTAGTACTTTACTGGCTTCGGCCCCATCAAATTGCTGGGAGGACACGTTTCATAACAATTGTCTTAATTATTGAATCCATGACAAAAAAACAACATTTAATATTTGTATTAATTGATATATATTATTTCACATAAGACTATGGCAGGAGTAGACTGATCGCAGTCTACGGGATAAATATTAATAAACAATAGAAAGAGATTCAACTTTTAAAATTTTCACCATTCATCTTTTTCTCGTCTCTGTCCTGTTGAAATTTTTGCAGGAGTCGATTTCAGGTATTTTTAGCTACGATACGACACAAATAAAATAAAACTAATCTTTGTGCCGCCTGCTCCAGGGCTGAGTGAGATAAATAATGCTATTTTTAATTTTCAGATATGGGTATTACTGATTTTATGAAGCAAATGAATGAATTATATGAAAATCGTTCCAATTACGATGCGCCGAATTTAAACGAAAAAAACTGGTTCATCGCAGCATTAAGTACTAGAAGCAAGAAATTAGAAGGAGTTCCAGGAACTATTACTTATGATTGCTGTATCAAACCATGCTCGTTGAATTTCATTCGCGAATACTATTGTCGTACCACACGAAATTAATAAGTACATGATACTCAAAACAACTTTTTACGAAAAATTTCTGAAATAACGAGGTAGTAGAGTAAAACACGTCAAGTCATTCCACTCATATTTAATTATTTTAAAGCAATCTCTTAAAGGATTTTGACACATTCTTGAAATAAGCTATATGAACTAACTGAATGGAATTATTTGTCTTGACTCAGGCGTATTTTTCACGTATTATTTAAGGCTTATTGTTTATCAGAGTGTATTTAGCGGTGTGTTAAAAATTGTAGAAAGTAAAGTGTATTTTACACAGAGATTTTGTATCAACTAGTTGTGTATTTTACACAGAGATTTTGTATCAACTAGTTGTATATGAGTCATATACTCATATATAAACTGTAGATGTAATTGATGATAATGGAATAATACAATACTGTTGTAAGATTATTACATTGAAATTCTAAGATATGTCTTTGGAATAACAGTATCTTTATTATCAATGCAAATATCAATAATTATTTAAATATTGCTAAAATATTACTTTAGTATCGCCTCAAAGTGTCTGTAATTCTAATGAAATATTGTTATAGAGTGCCCATAAACCTTGTGACTGATGTAGATATTTCTTCAATAATAAAATTAAAAAAAGCCTGTTATTTATTCGAATTGTAGTCTCATTTATCTCATTTCGAAATTGCTGAACTTAAATAGAGCATTCCTTTTATCATGCATCTTTTAGTCGCTTCGGCAGTTAATTATGTGGTTAGTGAAGATCGGACAAAAACCGATTAAAAAGACTAGAAACACGAAATATATAAAATTTCAAGTTGAGGTTTTGAACCTTCGACCAAATGAACTAAAACACAGTATTATCTACAACACTGAAACGAAATTTTAAGTCTGGCAACATGGAGAGATCAAGATTTGACAAAAATGCTTTTGGTGATATACCTTGAGGTTGTTTGAACCAATGAAATGCATTTTAAAAACCGATTAAATTTGAAATATCGTTATGAATATACAACTAAAGTGGCGGGATGTCCACGAATATACTACTACTTCTTGCATCCATGGTTACTAACGTTATTATCCTATTTTTAAAAAGGGTTTCAATCATTTTAGAGCATCTGTTCAAAAACCATTTAAACACGTTTTCAAATCTAACGATTTAATTTAGATTATATTTGCATTCCACGCCACTGTTCGAATTCCAAAAAAATCTTAAAAACCTTGGCGATACTCATAGCGCCATCTCTAGTTACAACGTTCACTCATCTGAATCCGACCAATTACAGCGCTACCCTATAAGATAGCCACTTCACCCAACCTAAAATTTCCTAAAATTCCGATCTTTAATAATAGAATTTTACGAAAACTAGCGAGCAGATTTCGACCAGGTTTGTGTTAAAATTCATAATATTAATTTAGACAAAGCTTTTACACAATTTCTCTATATTTATGTTATTTGCCCTTTACTGACGTAATATGAAGTGGTGGGGGTAAGTTAACGCGCCAAAGGACAAGAGACGACACCTTCTCAGGTTCTAGAATTCACTTCTTAACTGGCCCTCTTCAAAGCAAGTCGTGATCCTTAATTGCTCCTCATGGCACACGGCCATGGAGGTTTTTCTCTAATTCTCTAACACTGTACTAATCGTACCCACGGCAACAGGCCATTTAAGTAAACTCAGACGTTTACAATCACAATCTCTCAACATTCTCAAACGTTGTACTAACCGTACCCTCGGCAACAGGTCTTGTAAGTAAACTCACACGTTTACAATCCGAATCTCTCAATATTCTCTCAGCTTTATTACCATATAAAGTCTCCAATAAGTGCTATTCCAATTCACTGAGTTTAGCCTACCTACGCGATCTGCGTAGCGCGTTTTACAATACTTTTTGCGTGTATAAAACGCATTCCACAAAGGCATCATAATAGCCCTGCCATAAGCATATATCTGCATATCATTCTCAAATCTCAATACATCATTTGAGTCATTTTTATTTGCAAGAAGTTGAAGTACATTGTATATAGAAGCTAAGGAAAGACTTAGTAAGTGTTTTAAGTGACTCCTTTGTGCTGGAAGATAAACTGCAGAACGATTTGAACGTTGCTCGTCAACTGGTGAATATAGTGTACATATTAGCTTATATGTGGACATTAAGGTAATATTTACCTCGATATTATTGCTTGTATGTCACTGTATTTAATCTCAAAGTTATCTCAGCTAATCGAGGTCATACGTAGCTGTTCCGCAGAAACTTTAATGAACATTTAACTGTATTTAGCTGCAAGGTTATGTTTATAATCATACACTTAATTGTTTAGGATTACAATTGTTTGTGCATTGATTTAGTTTTTAAGAGTTTTATTTATGTCATATTCTTCAAGGTCGAAACTTGCATCGACTGACATTGTTCATATCGTAGCACTGACTATACGTACAATCATTTAATGTTTATATTTTGTTTAGTTATGAGCTTCCAGTTGTTTTCAAGTAAAATAACTTATTAAAATATTCATATAATGCTAAAGATTTTTGTTTTATTTACAAAATGACTTTAGAACTAGCCCTATGGTAAATTATAGTGCCTACGAGCACATCTCTGTTTGTTTAGAAAATCGACCAAGATCGAATCTGAAACAGCATCATTTGAGGAAATTTTAAAAATGTTGAAAAATCACCCCAAAAAATTAAAACGTGTAACAATGTAAATGTTATTTATTACAGTAGTGCGATTCTCTCTTTTTACTGTTCAAATTGTGTGATCGAAACTCTCGCTACCTTACCTCTCGCGACCTGACTTCCGATGTTCCAACCTGCTCGATAGGTACATACGGTTGGAGCGCCACTTGACAGATGTGGTATATGTTCTTGAGAACTGATAGCCCTTCTCGCCTGAACACTCAAAGCCAGCAGGCCGTTCTCCGTATTGAAATTTACCATTGCTGTTTTTGACCCTCAAGTCTAACTACCGCCTGAGTGTGATATTGCAGTATTAAGCAAATCAAGTAGAATGTATATTTTCTAAAATTATCGGCCATATAAATGTTGTGTGATGAACTGGGGCGGTGAGCCCTTTTTTAAGATATATTCGACTCGAGTGAATCTATTTAATATAGCTAAGTTATTTATCATTTACCTAGAGTCCTTCTGCGGGACAGAATTCCTTTTGTGGGACAGACTTTTTTATATGGGACCTAGCTAATCCCGCCGCCAATTAGCCGTACCGAGGTCTTTTCCTGTCAGGGTGACGCAGCAACATGGTGGAGACGTAATATGCCAGAAGCACCAATATCTACAACTCGACCAGAATCAATTAAAATCAATTTTAATTTATTGAAGTAGCTCAATTACCGCATATTTCTTACTGCTAGCTAGGCAACTATTGATAGTTTGCCTAAATTACCATGTATTTCTTACCGATATTTCTCACTTTAATTAATGAATATATAATCAAATGATTGTAGGTCGTTTGCCTTAATTAACGTATGTAGCTTATCGTTATATATCATTTTAATTAATGAATTTATAATAATTAAACAACTGAAGGCCCTTTGACGTCTATCCTTTATATTCGCGTTTTATTTATTGATATATCTTGCTTTCGAGCTTACCTTTAAAAGAGCAATTATCATTAATTAGTTGGATAGGTCGTTTGACTAGTGTCCGAATAGCTGATTGAGTTAATTTTTACTGTATTTGGCTGTAAAGCTCATGGCAGTAGTTTATTTCACATAACTGAAATTTACTAATTTAATTTGTCGTCTTTATATCGGAATCGACTTGAGCTCAATTCGTTTACCAATAGATATTTAACAGCTGTACATATCTATCTCACTGGTTATTTTATTGATTTGATATTATTAAGGACTATTTATTAGTCTACTGATATTGTCTTCACGGGGTTGATTTAGGTTTAGTTTGGTTAATCTCACTTATACCTGCATATATTTACTGTCTATACCTATACGTTAAGATTTGGGACAATATTTAGTTGTTCTGCATTATTATTTTGGTAATATCGGTGAGATACCTTACAAGAAAACCTTTTTATTAGTTTACGGGCGTAACCATAGCCTGAAACTGATTTGAGATAGTATTAATTGTCCTGAAAGGGTTGGTGTAAATTTACATTTTTAAATAAATAAGTTATTTGTAACCTTGATGTTTATTTTGGTAAATTGCGGTCAAAATAATAACTAATATGTCTATTCACACTTTTTCAACGTTTTTTACAGGTAATTATTCTAAATTATATTACCTTATTTTCAATCAATAATCATTAATACATTTCTTGTAAAAAAAATAGTTGCGCTCTACCCTAACCGCCAAGACAGACCCACGACTTAAAAAAATGTAATCTGGTGAGTAAAGCTGGCATATGGACCGCCTAATAAGCAATTAGCAAATAAGGTGACTTTTGGCATCTAACGCTTAAGGCTGGTTACAAACGAAGAAATGTATATGGGACCAGTTTCAGCATTGTCTGGAAATACCTACTGAAGATTTGCAAAAAAATTTGGAAGATTGGGCAAAAAAGTGGCAATTACTATTTAGAATAATACAGCCCAAATGCTGCATAAAATGTATTAGTCTTTCAATCCTACATTTTGATCAATTCAACGGCAATGCATTTAATAGAGCCAGGGATGTTAGGAATAGCAAACGAAAAAAATTATAAGAAAATTTAATTTACACAAAGAGAGGCTAGGAGTACAAATGATTGATACACTTACGAGACGAAGAAAAACCGGAGCTGAACGCAAATTCTTCCAAATTCAAAATATACAGAGACACATATTCTGGATACTCATATCTCAGACCACAGAGTACCAGCAGAAGCGGGCAAAATAAATACCAGATGAAACGATGCTTCTTGTTTAACTTAAGTAATAAAAACTAGTTTAAATATTCTTTGTGTTGAACTTCACTGAAAAATGGTTGCATGTTTGCCTAGGGAACATTTAAGCTCAACCCTACCATTTTCGTTTCATGCAGCGGCTCCTGTACCATCATTGGTCTTGGAGGTGTGCAATGTGTGTGGAAGGTTGGATTTCTGTTTTGGTAATTCCTGACTTGCCTATGGATGATCAATGGGCCAGATTTATGAGCATCTTCACACCATTTCATTACTGTTCTCCGGAAGAACATCTAAAATTGAATAAAGAAACAAGTTGCGTATGTGCCATTGTTAATGTATGTAAGAAGGAATTGGACATCCTTCTTGTTTTAAGAAGGTCAGCTCGTGGTGAGTTCATTGGAGCATAAAAAGTAAAGAAACTCGCTGCTTGTCGAAGCTCGCAATTTCCAATATTACAATAAAATTTTAATCAGAGACCACAATTCTAGATGCATTTGGCAAATTGTTCACAAAATTAAGGGAGATAAAAGGCAGGAAAAAACTGACAAATTCCCAGAAATCCAGATACTATAGCCAATAATTTTAATAACATGGTACTCAATTGATCGGATGGGTGATGCCTTGGGGGGTCACTGTGTCATCATCAGCGTTCCTTATAATAGCAGATCCTTTTCCTTACACCTGTAACTATTCCGGAAATTATCAGTATTATACCAAAGTTTAAAACAAAATTAGTACGAATACGATGAAGTTTCTTCACACATCTTAAAAAAATTTATTGATGGACTTGCTATAGGTACTCTTATGTTATATCATAAATAACTCCTTTAAACTTTGATATCTTCTAAAGATCTGAAACTCTCACTCATATATAAAAATAGTGACAGGAGCCTTCTGGAAAACTAACCGCTGAAACTGCAGTATACAGTTTTATAGAGAAGATCTTGGCAGCTTTGAAGATGGCAAGGACTTTCCTGGTGTGTTTTTTGACTTCTCAAGGGCTGTTTGGATTACGGTATTTTATTGGAAAAGCTCAATACATGGACTGAAGGGACCTGATTTGTCCTGGATTAAATGATACCTCTCTCCGACAACGCAGATAGCTGTCATTGAAATGAGGGGAGAAAAACGTCTCTCAAATAGAGACCATCTCAAGCGAGGGGTGCCCCAGGGTATCGTTATGGTCCACTGCTTTTCATCTTCGATGTAAACAATATAGCAGGTGACATTTTGGTCGGCTATATTTTTTTAGTGAAGTTTGTAGACGACACAAATCTATTTGTCATTGGACATACCCTGTCTGAGCTTCTTAGTTTGTCCAGAAATCGGTTGGAAGCTCCTGAGGAATGGTTATTTAAAACCGCCTGTCGCTAAATGAAGATAAGACAAACTCTTTGTGTTGTAGGACAAAACAGAGACATTGTGGGTTTTCTGAGGATGTCTGCGCCGGCTCTACTGTAGTTCACCGTGCCAGAACTACTAAATTTTTTTGGGTTTGAACTTGGATTGAGTGGCACGAGTGACCAGTGTGTGCACTAGAGTAAACAGTGCCTGCTACTCATTAAGAATAATGTAAGAATTGAGTATTTTCCTAACATTTACTCAGTGCTCAGGTTTAGAGTGATGTTTGGGAGAAGAAATATTAATGCTCACAGAGCCTATGTTGTCCAAAAAAGATCAATCAGGATCTTGATACCTCTTGAGTATGAGGAGAGTATGGTATGGTATTATGTGGTAGGTAGAGGGGTCGCTCGACAAGATTTGCCCTTCTATACGTCGCGTCGACCACAAGTGATCTTTTGACTATATACCCTTCTATTTTACACGAAAATTTCTATCTCTTTCGAGAACTTCAGAAGATTTCGAGGAGTGAGCATTTGTAGATCTCCAGGTGCCACAAGGGCACTTTCGCGATGCTTCAACCTTTAGCGAGTCAGTGCCTGACATTCGCAGAGTAGGTGCTTTGACGTTTCAGCCATAGTTTGGCAGAATCTACATTGTTCATCAGTGGTTTTCCCCTGGGCATGGCCCCTCCAGGGGCCATGCCCAGTGAGAAGGTCTACGACCAGTTTTATCTATTTTTTTAGCTTGAGAAGCCTTTTTGTGTAGTTAAACGAGTTAGAGATGACTCTTTTGGCCTGTCTCTGCCCAGGTGCATTGGCCCAATGTGTCTCTTTCAGCCTTTTTTCCCAATGTCAGAGTTCAGTCGTTACGTGTCCTCTAGTGATGCCACAGAATGGTTCAGACCCCGTGCGAGCTGGTCGTCAGCGACTTCGTTGCCTTCCACATTTTCGAGCCCTGGTACCCGCATTATGGTGAGTCTGTTTCTGTTTGCTAGTTGATCAGCTATTCGACAGTCCCACACTCGCCGGGAGTTTGTTCTGCTAGATGCTAGCGCTTTTGAGGCTGCTTGACTATCTGATAGAATAAAGATATTTGCATCTCTTAGGCCTTTTTGGCACATTCAGAGATGGCTATATTGATAGCATTTAGTTCTGCTTGAAAAATTATGGGTGTGTTTCCTAAAGGTGCAGAGATTCGATACCTAGATACGTAGAGTCCAGATTCCACTTCTTCTTTCATCTTTGATCCATTTGTGTATGGGGTGAGTACTGTGTTTGATTTTATTTTGTATGTTAAGTGTAGTGTTCCTAGGGAAATTGTAATCAGATTCTTTTTTGATTATCACTATCGTACCTTTTAACACACACTATTTCGATTATTATTTGAATTAATCTGTAACAATTTTTATGATTAAATGCTTTTGAGTTTCAGTTGGAATGTATTAATTAAGACCTGCCAAGCACGTAGGCAAGTTTATCCCATGGCATAGCAGCTTTTCAGCCTTTACTGCCCTCTGCTCTTATTGAGGCGTTTAGTATCTGCCATCTTTTGCTGCAAATATGGTTGGTAGGCTCTCTAGACACCTCAGGATGCCTTTCTACTTAAGAAACCCCAAAAATACATTCTCTTTGGCAAAAGTAAATTTGTTTACTAATTTCTGGTAAAAGTGACGGGGCTTTTGGAATCAAATTCACTAAGAAGTCGATGTTCCTCCGACGTTTGGCACTAATTTCATCATTTCAACTCGCCACCATCTTAGTGTAACACGCCGATGATGAAGATAAAGACTTTTTTACTATCACATATCGTGGTCCGAAAAAGTTATAATTCATGGTTGATGGCGACGTCAGATGTCATCTAGTTTTATATTTTAGTATTGAGTATTGGGTGATGCCTCAGGGGTCAATGTGTCATCACAGCAGATCCTTTTTTCATAGAACTGTAGTCATTCCGGAAATTTTCAGTAATATACCAAACGCAAAAAGCAAAATTAGTGCTGGATATGATGAAATTTCTTCAAAGATCCTGCTGATGAACTTACTATACCCTTATGTCATATCATAAATATCTCTTTTAAACATTATATATTTTTTAAAGATCTAAAGCTCTCATATATAAAAAGAGAGACAAAATTCTTCTGAAAAGTTAACGTTTAATAAGTTTAATCTGCACTTTTCTAAAATTTTTGAGGTAGCAATGTGCAGTAAACTTTAATTTTATTTTTATAAAGAAGGATTGCTTAGTAACTCCCAATATGTGCACTTCAGGAGTAAATTAGTTGAAATTGCAGTATACAGTTGTATTGAGAAGATCTAAGCAGCTTTGGAGGATGGCAAATACTCTTTTGGTATTTTTCTTGATTTGTTAAAGGCCTTCGACTGTTTGGATTGCGGTATTTTATTGGTAGGCGCGAGGTTCCAAACTCCAAATTTCGTAGGATTCATTTGTGCCCATACACAATTTTGATCAGGATGTCAAGAATCTGACTTGGCAAAAAAATTGATTCACTTCTGTTCGTCTTTCACATTTGGATCGTTGGCAATTGATACAAAGGGTTCTTCAAGACTTTTGGTCAAAATGGTTCAAGGAGTATTTGCACACTTTGCACCAGCGAGCTAAGTGGCACAAAGTGTCCACTCCACTAGAGCTAGGCACGCTAGTTTTGATAAAGAATCAATTAGCATCCCCCCCCCCCCCCCCCTATGCATTGGCATATGGGTCGTGTGACCAACGTATATCCAGGGTTGGATAAGATAATTAGAGTTGCCTCAGTACAGACTGCAAACGGTTTACTCAAACGTCCGTTGGTTAAGCTGTGACCTTTACCAGTTTCTCATTAACCCGAAAAATGCATGGTGGGCGAAATTTCGCCCACTTTTAAAAATATTTCTTGTTTTTATGTGTTTTTAAATATTATATTTCCATTAGATTAAGTTATAAATCCTTTTAAACATAAAATTCAAAATACATTCAATTACTTATACTTATATTTCTTGCTTTAACATTATTTAAGATTGATCTTTCATCATTATAGTTTTTCAAGATTTTCCTTTCTCTTGTGTTCAAACGTTTTTCCTTTACACGCGTGTGAGTTTCGCAGCGACTCGTGAGACGGTCGCTCCTGAGTCGAAAAATTAGACCATACCGATATATAGTACGAGCGTGTTCCCGGTACTATTTCCCATATAAATATATCGCACCGAATTCAGACGTTATCCGAATGTACCGTTTTGTCTCCATTATAACCTCCAGTGAGTCTGCATCGAATTTATTAGTAGGGGGCATTTGAATTCTACCTGTTAATATTATTGATAATTTTATCATTCCATGACCCCACATTCACCCAGTTGTATGGGATGGGGACTTAGGTGGAAGGTTACTAATAATTTGAAAGAAGTTAAGCAGTTAGAATCTTTTTGACCATTGACTGAACGATACGCTAAGAAATCCCCCATTTTCTAAAGAAAGCATCTAAACTATCTATCCAAGCTAAACAAACTTTAGGATTAATGAATGAATTTCAAAGCTTTGCCGATTAGAGTCAGTTTGCGACCCTTTGTCTAACAGCCTTAGGCAGTAGAGTTAAGCAGTTTCGTCTCCTAATTTTCATCTTCGTTTAGCACAGGCATGGGACAGAAACTTAATTAGTTCAGATTGTTCAATAAAGTGAAACAGGGCAAATTAAGGGCCTTTTGACAAATCCCATTTGATAGTGCTATAGTTTGCTTTGAGTTAGTTTCACGTTAAAAGAACCGGAACTCCATTCTCTTTGCCTCGTTATATCTAGTCCTGGAAATAGAAAATTTGTTTTCTTTTTGGTCGAAATAATACATTAACTTAAAAGAAATTACTTGAAGGCCATGTTAGGATGACACGAATCAAAGAGATTTTCTAGAAACACAATTCTCTTCGTATTGAAAAATATTATCTCACGAATAAAACTTAATACAAATTTTTATATAATTTATTTAACATTTCATTAATCTAGTTATATACACATCATTCGTCCATTAATTACAAAGTTGGAAGGGAAAAACCATTGTTCAGTCTTGAACGATACATTTTATTGGCGTATTTGGTAAGCAAAAATTACAGCTTAAAAATGAGTTGTGGGTGATTTAGTGAAAATATCATATGTTTGAAAACTAGATTTTAATGAATGTGAATAGAAATAAAAATTCTTATTCATCAGTTTTTTACTAAATAGTCAATAGATATGCCTTGGAAGTTTTATGCATTCAAATAATAATACTTACTCACGTCCCTATTTTGAAACACTGCGACATAACGCATCATTAAATACTGAACAATAATTTTATTAAAACTATTCATCCATACATCTATTAATTTCTAACAGTATGATTTTATGTACAATTATCTACAATTAGAACATGTCTGCTTTCCAAAAAAATGTCTATTATTTACCAGTGGATATATTCAATTCAGTAAAAATATTTGCATCGTATGAATATCATCAATAAGTTATAACAAAATGTTTATTCGTGTGTAGTTTAACGCAAATAAAATTCTGAACAAAACAGTTGTTGCATAATATATTTTAAAAATGAATGACCATATTTATGAAATATTAAAATCGGTGGATCTATATTTAATATTTTGATTGACGTATTTCGAAAATAGTCCATTGTGGCAAGTCAAGGGAGAGCACTCTAGGCTTAAATTGTTAAATTTAAATGAGACTCGATCCCGTAGAGTTTTATGCATACAGGGTTGCCCCTGCGAACGAAAACTTTGCACCTCGATCTTCAGTATTTAAAATGAAAATCTGGAAAACGATTGAACAGGTCGAATTTTAATTGGAGGCTTGAACTCCCTAGTGAGGGGAAGGACAACCCTAGAAGTTCGAATAGAAAAGAAGGGTCATCCGATACTTATTATTGAAGATCTCATAGAGTACTTTATGACCCTATTTTTTTTTGCAATATTTTCATCCCTAAATCTGGAAAAACTAGCAGACACGGCGATTATTGCTTCGCGGGGGAATCCACGTAGCTTCAATTCTCTAGTGAGAGGAAGAACCACCCCCGAAATCCGAATAGGGGAGAAGGGTCATTCGACACTTCTTTTTGAAGGCCTCATCGAGTACTTTATGGCCCTAATTTTTTTGGAATATTTTCATCCATAAAAAAATGCGAGTAGAAAAGCTAGATATTATCAAATTTTTTTATAGAATAACGACAATAAGCGAGTGTTTGTGACTCTGTGCACCAAAAAAATGTGTCTAATATTTACGTAAATTAGTCAAAAAGAATTAGGGATCACTTTTATGTTTATCTGTTTTTAACATATTTATAGACCGATCCCCGTATATGTTGAGAACGATTCTGCTTCTTATTGTGAATGAACTTTATACCAAAAATGGCAAATATGGAAATACCAAACGATGTCAGAAGGAGTCTAAATATTGAAGAAGTCCTCAGAGTAACAACGTTTCCGCAGTAGTATGGGTCAAAATGATACATGGCGTAGCTTTTTAATGTTATACAACCAGTCATTTTCAGATTATGGAATTGACACAGCGAATATGGTTTTGTATCATCAACATCCAAGGCAGACAACACAGAGGGAAGATCGGTATTTTGCACGAGCTGCTATTCCCAAAAGAACATTCACGGCTCGAAAACTATAAAATCTTCTTTATGTCGCTACAAGTTCCCAAATTTCAACCCGAACTGTAAGAAGTAGGCTGCATGATTCGATCCAGAATAGCAACAGTTGTGTCGTATTCAAATGCTGCTCAAGTGTGGCGGGCAGGGCCAACACCTGATTTATTTTAAGAATTGTTTCAACAATTTGTTTAAAACAAAAATAAAAAAAAAATTAATTTAATTTTAATCGTTCAAAAATTAAATGAAGTCTCGAAACAAAAACCAGAGAGAAAACGTTCAAATAAAATAATAAGTTTATTTTAATTAACATAAATTATAAATCAATTGAAGTTTAACTTTCACGAAGTAAGACCGGAATCGCAAAAAAGGGGTTAATTATTTTAACTAAAGGAAGCGTAAGCCAAAAGCGCTTAAACTCGTCCAATATAAAATAAAAATAAATATTAATAAAGCCACTTACTATTGAAGTAACTTTCATCATACGGCAGGATGGCTAACTTCACTCGAATATGGGATCCGATTCTAAACACACGGAAGAATTGAACTTGAAAAAATTTCGACTGCATGTTATCACGCTCCTAGAAAAACTAACAGCAAGAAATAGGTCCCCCATCTTTTGTCTAGGAGACCCTCATTGGCCAGGGGGCGGACAAAATAAAAACTTTTCCAAATCCAGCGAATTAAAATGAAAGAAAGGAAACATGACCTTATAAGGTCCGAATCTTGTTTGGACTTTGAATACACGTGTGATCTAAAAAGTCAAAGCTAGGCATGCAAAAATTTTGAATTCTTTGGGGAGATGGGAAAATAAAACCAGTTAAAACTCGAACCGTGTTTTCTCGAAAATTGGGGACAATTGCGTAACCTCACATGTGAACTTTGTGCAGGTGTACAGATTCCAGATTTTCGGGGAAAAAATTGCGTCAAAAAGCTGCTATAAAAGCGTGAAATTATCGGAGAAAAAGCGGTCTTTAGCCAAACAACAGTTGCAGTGGGTCGTAATGATCAAATTCAAATGAAGAAAAAGCATTTGCAGCGGGTCGTGATGCCGAAAATTAGTTAGACAAGTTTTGGAAATTTAAAATCTTAATTTTCTAGTCGGTAATATGGTCTTGGTTGTGACCAACCCGAAATTACTGTCTCACAGTTTAGAGGCTGTTTCTGAATATTATGATTATCCCATTAAAATCCACAAAAGCATGTTATTCAATTATACATTGTAAAGTTTATTTTGGCTATAAGCCACAAAAGAATTACCCTTAGGAATTGAGGATATGCAATTTAATCATTGCGGTGCAATATTGTTAATTGACTTATTTTAGTACTAATCCATAATTGCTTGACTGGCTCGTTTTAACTTTCATGCTATCAGATAAAAATGTTATATTCTAGGAAAACTGATACACTGAAAAAAAATTCTAATGCCTAAATAATAATTTAATACCAGTGTAATATTCTTTGTGATGCAAAAATTGATCATTTGGTGGCCTGTAGATACGGGGTTATATTAAAAAGAAATTAAGTGAATAATTTTAGCCGATTTTAAATAAGAAAATGCTCCCTTTCAATTGTGGGCTTCTGCAAAAATAATTCGCAATTTCAATTGTTGATTTAGTAATTTAAAAACGAAACTGATGTGGCTTACATTCATTTTAAATATATTAAATATAACTGAGTGTGGAATTAAGTACTGGTAAGAGGCATAAGTGGAAAAATTATGGGTGGTTGCCCAAGTGTATAGATAAATAATTTTACGTCGAAAATAGGGTGTCAACACGCTGGTACTGCGAACCCGGTTACAGATAATGAACAGGAGGTGAAGAAAACCGAATTCTCAGAAAGTACAGGAATAGGGTAAATTGACGTTCATTACACAAGAACATCAGTGGAGGAACGTCCTTTTGGGTGAGTCCTATTTTCGACTAAGTGCTAATGATGCCAGACGCGGATATACAGAAGACCGAGTGAACGGTATCTGGATGCAACAGCCAGAGAAAAGACAAATTTCGGACGAGGTTCATTAATGGTGTGGAGAGATATAAATTTAAACAGGCATGTGTTTTTAGACGGCACAATTAATGCTGAACGATACAGAGATGATATTTAGAACCATATATTGTTCCATTTGCTGCTCAACATGGTACAGAATTCATCTTACAGCAAGGCAATGCCAGGCCGCATAAAGCGAAAGTAGTTGCTCAACACCATTAAAATACTTAATACTCAATACCTTCAAAATAACAATCTCAGAATATGGATAGCTCGAATCTTAATCCCATTCAGCACCCTTGTGACTTATTGAAAAGCTGTCCACAAGCACTAGATCTTCAATTCTTGAGAGTAAATAATCGGAAAGAGTGGAATGCCATTCCTCAAGAGATCATCCAGCGCCTTGCGAGTCCATGTCAGATTGGTGTGCGTTAGTGCGAAGAAACCGAGAAGGACCCATCTATTATTAAAGGAAAATGTTGTTTTGTTGCGAATTTGTCGACGAAAATCTTTTAAAACTGATTTTACTGCATCCCGTTTTCCCCTGCTTGGGTACCGGCACGAATGGGGATTTTTTCTGGCTAGGACACCCGATTCTTCTTCGGGGAGAAACACCGGTCACTGAACGGTTGCTACGCGTTCAACCAATGGCGACAAAGGAGCCGATACACAACGCGTGTTGACTCGACCGAAGACGAAGCGAAATCTATTTTAGGTTATGTAGCCCACGCTTATCATTAGGGAACAATCCAGAGAGTCCTAAATAAATTAAAATTGATTTTTTCAAAATATGATTAGTTCAAGAACTAAACGATCATGATTTCGATCGTCGACTGCCATTCTATGAAGCGATCAGAGAAACTATTAAAAATAACCCAAACCATATGTTCGACATTTGTTTTTCGAAACATCTCCAAGATTGAAATGTTTGGTACGGTATTTACGAAGATCAGTTCTGAGTTCTTTTTGCCCGGAAATCTTGATGGCCAAATTGTTGGAGAATGCTGCTATTCAGCCTTCGTACAAAAAACAAAAATTGAAAAAGGCCATGAACTCATAATTTTTCAGCAGAAGGGTACATTGCCTCATTTCGCCTAACGATGAGTCAATTTTTAGATGAAAATTTTCCCCATAACTGGATTAGATTTGACCCCAATAAACTTTTTTATGGAGTCGTCTGAAGTCTGAAATTTATGCTACTCAGCCTGAATCATTGGATGATTTACGAAATCGCAAAATTCATTAATGTCAGCAAGTTGCACCCGAAATGTTACGTAACGTAAGACAACGTTTTCAACAAAATTTATTTTAGTGCATTGAAGTAACTGACGGTCATTTCTAGCATTTAATAGACTGATCAGAAAAGTAAGAGATGAGTTTTTTTGATATTCACATTTTAAACCGTAGATAGCAATGCATAGTAAATTTTACGACGATCGTACATATACTGGCTGACATTTTGGAAACGTCCACGTGGAGGGAGTTAAGCGGCCATCTAATCTAATGGTCAGTACGTTTGGGCATTTAGCTGCATTTATAGTTACGTAGGGAGAACGCCATCGTAAAATGTTCAAGTGCTTAGTCTTTGTGAAACTTTTAGAAGTATTCTTAAGTGGGTTTTTTGTGTTAATGCTGCGTTTCTCGGATTGTTAAGCAAATTGACAGTATACAGACTACCACCAGTACTGCTTCTATGGCTTTCTAATTTCATAAGGGATCGAAGCATCCGAGTTGGTGTTGATGGATATCTCTCGGAAGAATTTAAAATCAATGCCGGAGTACCTCAAGGGTGTATATTATCTCCTATTCCTGCTCTATATCAACGATATTTTAGGCAGGACAAAACACTTCTATTTACAGCTTTGTAGACGACAGCTCTCTTATATCCTCATTCATGTTCCCAACGTTAGCGAGAAAATCAGATTGCTGCCATCAATGAGGATATGAACGCCATTGTGGAATAGGTCGAGGAAAACAGTGTCTAGTTTAACGCAGGAAAGACTAAAGCAGATGTCTTCTCAAAAAAAGTAAACACCGCAGGACCTGACTTATCAATGGCAGGACAAACACTGACTCTGGCCTCATCCATAAGCTTGCTGGGCATCAACGTAGAAAACAACATGTCTCGGCGTAATTACGTCACCAAAATCGCCAAAGCAGCAGCACAAAAACTAGAAGCACTCTATAGAGCAAATAAGTTGTGTACACCTCCTCAGCTAAGGTCCAGATAAGATCATCTCTGAAATACTGTTTCCATATGTGGAACTCTGTCCCCAAACCCTTGCTCAAGATATTGGACCCCATACAGAGAAGAGCAGTCTGTCTTGTGGATGACCCAGAGTTTACTAAATACCTCGATAGCCTTGAACATTGGAGAAAAATGGCAGACCCATCTCTTTACAATCGATACTACGACGGAAGGTGTTCGAACGAGCTGGCACCTATGACTCCGTCCAGAGTTGTGCCAAGAAGAAACACCCGTCAGACACGAGCTAGTCATCAAGATTCGATTCAGTTGCAAACACCTAGGACGTCGCTGTTACGGGACTTCTTTATCTGGAAGACTGCCTCGCTCTGGAATAGAGTTCCGAGTAACGTCTTTCCCGAAAACTACAACCTACAGTGCTTTAAGTCCAACGTCCACCATCTTCTCCGACATGCATCGCTCGTTGAGTCATATAGGATTCTCTTTTTGTGTGTAAGTGCTGAACATAAAAAAAGATTTTCAAGTTTGAAAAATCGAAAATCACTAGACCACTTTGACAAAATGAGTTGCACGATATATGAGATAATTACAATGCCGAATCTGATGACAAAGTGAGAAGCAGTGAAGGTAGTTGTAGTGAAAAAGAATATAATCTCGAGTTGAAGCCATATGAAGTCTATGGGTGAAAGTTCAAAGAGTGAATTCCGTGTGAAGCAAGTAGATTTTAGGAGAAGTGGAAGAAATGAAAATAGTCCCAGACTTAATGTTTACTTGGAAGAATGCAGCGAACAAGAAAGGCATGTAATTCAGGTTGAAGAAAGTGAAATAAGAATTATGCAAAATTCAAACCAAATATATTGCTTGATCGAAAGTTAATTTGAAAGAGAAAAATGATCATCGATGGAGCACAGTTCCACGAGCATAAGCGAGAATCCCCAAGAGAAACTTGCATACAATTTCAAGGCCTAATAATTCTTTAAAACATTCATGTCAGATATATTTTGGATATAGGAATAAATTGATGAAAGAAAATGTGGAGTTAAGTGCAAAACGCCAACGAGCTAAGAAAGATTTAAGTTTCTGTTAGGTTCTTTGAGATTTGATGACAAAAGAATAAGAGGAGGAAGCAAAACAATCTATTACTTTGCCACAGACCGAGATATTTGGGTTATTCTGATTGAGAACTGCAAGAATTCATACGTTCCAAGCGGTTATGCTACCATTGACGAGCAATTACTGGTTTAACCGTATGTATATTCCGAATAAGCCAGCGAAGTACGGCATAACAATCATAATAATTTGTGATGTGGCCAAAAATATATGATAAATGCAGTCTTATATGTTGGGAAGGAAACAAAGACAGGAGGTATACTTTTAAGAGAATATTTGTTAAAGTTCTTTTTGCAGCTGTTCCAAGGCTCATTTCGCAATCGGACACCGGACAACTGGTTTATCTCTGTTCCTTTGGCAGGCGGCCTACTCAACGAACCTTACAAAACAACCATACTGGAAACAACTCAGAAGAACAGACCTGAAATTCCGCTAGAAATGCTACAGTAAAAAAATCATGGGCCCAGTTTACACGCGGTAGGAGTGCAACCTTCATAAAACTAAACCAACCCATCCAAATACTAACCACGCCTGGTATTGCTTAACTTCAATGATCGGACGAGAACTTCTTTTTACTGTTCACTCTTAACAAACATGTAACAACTGTGTAACAGTTCGATTTTGCCAATTTTAAAATTTCATTTATATGCCGCATTTAGGGAAAAAAATAATGCTGTATTTTGCACTCATCGGTATATTAATTCTGAATTTAATAATTCGCTTGAGATTGCCGCTTTTCTTAATGTAAGATTAACTATATTTTAAGTATAGGTTAACAATATATTTGTATAGGCTTTCATAACACGTTGTGACTATTTATTTTAGTTGATAAGCGAGGCACAATATTATTAGAATAGCTTGGCTTGATTTGTATCATATTATTATGAACAGCCAGCGAATCGATTTGTATTTTTCAGAATTTTGTTAGTGAAGCCTGCAAAAAAACGCTGCATTTGACTCGTTGATCCGTATTTTAGTAGTAGTTTTTGTGACCTCCGTGACGGAGTAATAGGAATGTACTGCTTCTCGTAAGATCGGCTGTCGATTTAAATTTTAAATAAGTTTATCGTTTTGTTAGGACATATTCTCTGGTATTTCTTGAATCCTGCAATTTCGGTGAATTAATCGTGACCTCCACCGTCATTTATCATCATAATAAGCGAGAATTAAGGCGCTTATTGTCTTGGAATTATTCCCCGTATCGATATCGCTCAACTTGTTTCAATCTATCCCTACTTCTTAATCGGACGTAAGCCAAGACAAATTGGCGAAAACGGTCGAGAGTTCTTTCTAGTACGATCGTTTGGCAAGGAGAGAAGCCTTCTTAAAATACAGTCGTAGAGACTCAACATTTTATTGTGATTCAATTCTACCCTTTCTTTGGGGATTTGTTGTGTTGATTTTCTATTTGTGTTTTAATACGACCGATTAGTCGGGATATAGATTCTGCTGTATTAGGTAAGCACTTTCTCTGGATTTCTTTTTTCTATTGCCTGTGAAGAGCGTCAACGTCATGATGCTAATGTTTTTTTTTTCAATATTTATAGAGGCTTCCCACGTTCGTCATACAAGACCGAGACCGTCGAATCTCTCATAGTTCACCCTCACGCACAGATTGAGGTCATTATTGCTATCGTTTTGCCTAAATTAATGATTTAATTGCTTATCTGTGTTACCTTTTGTTTGTGCAAATACCGCCCGCCATTTGCTTTTCTCACATGTTATCTTATCTACTCCATTTTATCTAATCCGAATTTTTATTTTAATGCAACTTTAATTTTGATCATATGGGGAAGTTTATATTTTCTTTTAGGAGTGATTCATACCTATCTTTTTATATTCAAGTGGTCTGAACCTTAATATCTCTTTTATTTGCTGATAGGCATTGCAAGTCCATGGTTTTTTTGTCTGGGGAAATTTATTTTATAATGAAGATGTATTTATGCAAGAGGGGGGTCTATGATTTTCATTAAAGTAAGGGGACTTCGTTTAATGCGCACTGGATTATTTCAGGGTTTTTTTCTAGAGGGCCAGAACCTTTATTGAAGGGCCACAACCTCTGCCTCGGAGGCCACGATCTTTACCTGCCGCTAGAGCCACGCTGTTCTAGGGGGTTGGAAGCAGGCTTTCCCGGAGCACTTGTCTAGACCCAAAGCTATCGACACACCTCGGCTAGATCTTCCGTCGGGGCCCTAGAGAGCCAATTCCCGAGGAATCTATAAGTGCCCGGTACCTCCACCAGAGTTCGACGACGGGATCTGGATATTGTACTAGAAGTTTTATGTCTCATTAATTCTTATGTTTATCCGTTTAATATAATCGCTTTTCGTTTTCTTTCATTAATATAAATCAAACATTGAACACCGAGTTCTGAGGTAGTTCATTAACTTTATTTACATTTATTCACTGGTTTATCGGACCAGTTAATCTGATGGCTTTGAATTTTCTCTCATTTTAATAAAAGTCAAGCGCTGGCTGGATAATTTCATTCTTTTCATTCATTAGTCGAGTGATATAACCGCTCTGAATTTTATCTCTTTATAATATGAATCAAGCGTCCGCCACGCACTCAATAGTTTTATTCTAGTTTGATTCTTTTATTAACTTATCAAGTTTTTTTTATCTAATTATTGTGTCCGCTCATTGCGGCATATTAGCACTGCTACACTCAAAATCAGTGCAGCTATTGGCGCATGCATACCTGGTTGTAATTAGCTTAGTTAACGGCAATTGATCACTTTGATAAGTAGTATTTAGTGCATTTAGTGGTAAGGCATACAGAACCAAGTATTACTAACCGAATTGGTCTCCGTACAATCTCCATATTGTACTAAGTGTATTTTATTAATTACTTTAACCGTCATTTAACATTCTTTTGGCTTTAACTAACTACATTTCAATTTAATATTTTACTTCAGATAGATTGTTGCTGTGTTTTCAAAAAAAAGAACTTACTAGCAAATATAGTGTTCATTAAATTTTAGATTGTGTTTTCTTTATTGGGTGTTGTTAAGTTTAAGATTCAATTTATTAAGCGGGCCTGTGTTTTCTAGTTTTCTGGTTAGTTTGAAATTAAGTATCTGTTGATTTTATGAGCTGACCTAGTCACCCTGCACAACACCCGCAAAGCTTTTTCCGTTTAGTTGGCGAGAATGGGTGGCGCTCAAATGACCCCACGACAGGGGCCGGGCTTTGCAATACAACTCTCCGGGGCTAGGTTCCTTTTTAATTAATCAGAAAAAAGAGAAATCTTTACTTTCATTTTAAACTCCAATCAGAAAAACGTGTTGCAACTGTATAACTGTCTTGGTTTCTCACAAGCTATATCCTATATATCTTTCTTACTGTCGCTTTTTCGTTTCATCGGGTCTTAAATCACACTCGTCCTGAAGAAATTTTCACTTCAAAATGGAAAGTCCGAAGTTCAGAATTTTGTTTTATAAAGAAAGAGAGTTAGTTTTTACAAACCAAAAAATATCACAAATATAATATTGCTTTCAATTATACACGCGACGGCAGGACAATTTTGAAGAAACTAGGTAAACCCAACATAATTGAAACATATAATCAAACAAAAAGTGCCGTCGACACGTCGGACTAAATACAGAAAGCGGTGAGGACCCTCCTCAACGTCCGAGTGTCATGGGAGTACAGGAGAGCATCCAAACCGGTCATGTAGTGCAAGAAATGCCAAGGTTTAGGGCATGCTGCTACATACGGTAGAAAAGATCTGGCCTGCAGCAAATGCGCTGTCTACTCAGTGTACCAGTCAAACTGCAAAGTGTGTCAATTTGGGGGTGCCCACCGAGCAATTGATCATCAATGCCCTGTTTACCTATATAAATTGAACCAGCTGCAACCGCCAAAAGCTTATCCGGTCAAACAGCAGCCAAGAACCTTCAAACCCGCGCCACCGCTTGCTAAACCAGCGTGGCGTGAATCTGCACTTGGAGAGCTGTTCAAACAACAAGTACGAGAAGAAGAGAGGGCGGCGGCCCACTATGACTAGGACTTCCCGGAGACGTTATGCAGAGGACGAAGAGACAAAGGTAAGCGACACTATTAATAGAGATGTAGCTCATGACACCATAAATAAGTTTTCAAATCTGACGAAAATTGTAGACAAATTGAACAGTTTAATAAATATAAATGAACTCTTTTTTGCGTTAGATCAATATACGAAAATGCTAGTGGCTTGTAAAGGTGATAAAGTTAAGCTTATGCAGGCATCCATTCAACTATTTACTTATGAAATCCAGAAATATAATATCTAAAAATAGAATGATAACTTGCAAAACTGATCTTTTTAATAATTTAAAAATCCTAAGTACCAGGAGAGCAGGAGTAAGCCACATACTCTAGTGGCATATGGGATAGCTCCGCCCCTAAATAAATAGGACCCTCCCTCACTC
Organism: Pissodes strobi; assembly: GCA_016904865.1. Classification (NCBI taxonomy): domain Eukaryota; kingdom Metazoa; phylum Arthropoda; class Insecta; order Coleoptera; family Curculionidae; genus Pissodes; species Pissodes strobi. The sequence continues at coordinate 3,559 of JAEQML010060159.1, read as the reverse complement.
AGGTAAGGGAGGAGCCTACTCCTTCACGAAGGAACAACGTATGTTGTCTCCACGCTATGTGTTTATGTTTGTTTAACCACTAGTCAAACGTGGAAAGAGGTGTTTCATATAGTTTTACTCTGCATATTTTTTCTATTAACTTCTATATCCTCTACAACAACCAGATAAGTAAAGAGGGCCAACAACTTGAGAATAGAAAATCATATATGACGACTCTTCAAGGAAGCCTGATAGAAAATGATATATATGACGGCCCTTCAAGGAAGCCTTATCAAGCTGTGGATGCAGAAATGAAATGCGATTCCAACATTGCAGGGCTCGCTCCGCGAATCGATAGCAAATATTTTATAGGAAACCATAGAAGAGGAGAGATCCTTACTTCCAGTATATTCTAGGACCATTTGTTCTATTTGCCCAGCAAAAAAAAAGACGGATGACTACTAATTCCTGGCTGGTGTGCAGTAAATCATTTCGCCAAATTATGTACAATATGTGAGTCAAAACGAAATAAATAATCACACGATTTACAAAATTTTTCTAAAAAATAACGTTTTAGTAAATAAAAATTTTAATTTTTTTTTTCATAATTTCAAGAAAAGTGGTAACAATTGTGAAAGTTTAGCCTAAAAGAAAATTGAAAGAAGCTTAGCGTCCTAGGGTTATGAAAAAACTTGCAAATGAGGAAAGCTACCCAATCTAATTTTAGGGGCGAAACTCACACCCATGTAATATTCCACATTTATAGGTCTTCAGACCCTCAGTTTGACGGCTGTAGCTCTTGTGATTAATTATTTCTCAACTAAAAACTTGAACGATATAATCAGGGTAAAAATACCTATAAAATGCGATATCACTCCACACCTCTTCCCGTGAAAAATTTTGGGGTAACTGTCATCCCCTTCTTAGGGGTTGAAGTTGAAGGGTTGAAAATACAACAAAAATTGTTTCCTAAAATTAATAATCGGGGAGTACGAGTGTTTTCCTAGATTTTTATTTTAAATACTGAAAATCGAAGTACAATTTCCTTGGAGCTCCTTATACGTATGGGATGTCAATTTGAAAACTTCCGACCCTTAATATCTTTCTTGCAGTTAAAAATAGTTGCAGAGACAATTTAACTTGCCCGCATTGAGATTTTGGTTTTCAGGCTAGTGTTTACACAAAAATTATTGCATTGGGTCTCCTTGTAGTAAAAATGATTAGAAGAGTAGGTGACACCGTTAAAATCGTTGAATAACAGGAAGAAAATCTAGTTTCAACAATTGATTTCCTATTTATTGATTATTTTACTTCGACAAAAATAAGTTTTTATTTGCGGAAGAGAAATTTCTACAATAAAACACATGGGATCTACTTACGCATTATCTTATAAGTCGTTCAAAATGTTGTCCATTTTCCTGTAAACAATAATAAAGTCTGTTTTCGAACTTCTCCCTAACATTTCGGAAAACTTCACCGGGAATTGACCGGCATTCTGCTGCAATTCGCCTTTTAAGATCATCAATATGCATTAGGTTGTGTTTTGTAAATAACGGATTTAAGCTGTCCCCGAAGAAAGAAGTCTAAGGGTGTTAAATCCGGTGATCTTGGAGGCCATTCACTTGGTCCCCTTCTGCCAATCCATCTATCCTGGAATTTCTCGTTTAACCACTGTCGGACTGGAAGAAAATAATAAGGTAGAGCACCGTCCTGCTGGAATGTTAACAAATCCTCCTGTAAAACTGAATTACCCTCTGCATCAATTTGAGTTTCTAGCTCATGGGTGATAAGAGGATCAATAGTCTCTTCAAGCATATGAAGGTACAGATCACCTGTCAAGTTTTCTTCAATAAATAAAGGACCAATAATGGCATTTCCAAGAACACCAGCCCAAACATTAATTTTTTGAGGATATTGTGTATGTCCTTCTCGAAAAATATGCGGGTTTTCGTCACTCCAATATAGACAATTTTGTTTGTTAACATTTCCATTTAGAAAAAATGAACATTCATCGCTGAAACAGATATTCGGCAGAATATTAGGGATGGCGTTGACTTGACGACTCATGAATTCACAAAACTCTATTCTTCCATCAAAATCATCGTCATAGAGTTCTTGAAGTATCTGCATTTTATATGGATGGAGTTTATGCATTTTTGGTGCTTTTCTTACAGTCTCGTGTGATATTCCTGTCTGTTCTGCTACTGTCCGCGAGGAGTTGGTGGGCTCTGCAGAAAATAATCCCAAAACCTCAATTTGAGCTCCTTCATTCATCACTCGTAGGTTATTTTTTTTCTATTACTCAACGAACCAGTTTCGGAGAACTTTGCCACCAAATCCAGCACATATTTGTGACTTATATCACGATTTCGATTTCTTTCATTGAAAATCAATGACGTCCTTCGTGCGCATTTTCTAACCTCTCCATAAATGAAAATAATTTCAGTTCTTTCCTGAAGAGAATAATCCATTCTCACAGTTTATGTAGTTAATAAAAGTTATCACTGAACAGCCTAACAAGCAAAAGCGAATTAATAATAATATTCCTGTTTTGGCTACATCTTTTAAATTTGTTGACCATGTTTTTTTTGTTAAAAAACAACGTATTTTTAGAATTTGTTGATAGAATGGCAAGGCTTTCTGTGGAATTTCAGTAATAAGACATCGAATGAACGCAAATTAACTAGGTACTCGTAGTACCATCGAAATTTTATTAGATTACTTTTCGATGTAATTTTTTCGAGGATACTTTGCCAATCCCCAAATAAAGTTTGAAACGGTGTCACCCATGGGCGTAGCGAGGGGGAGGCAGGGGAGGGCAATGCTCCCCCCCTGGAAGTTGCCACCTATTGGAATTAGAGAAAAAAAACGTTTATGTTTATAATGATTAGTATTTCGCCAACCCCTAGAAAAATATCTGGCTACGCCCATGGTGCCACCTAATCTTCTAATCATTTGTACTACAAGGAGATCCAATGCAATAATTTTTGTGCAAACACTATCCTGAAAACCAAAATCTCAATGCAGGCAAGTTTAATTATTTCTGCGGCATTGAAACGCGATTATTCGGAAACCTCTGCACAAAAGCAACAAAGTAGGATACCACTGAAAAGATAATTGAATGCCCTTTAAAACGATGTGCCATTTGATCCCCATTCCCATTTAAGATTCTAAGGGTGACATCTACCCTCCTAGGGGGGTGAAACAAGAAGGCTAAAAATATTCATTTAAAGTGTTCCCCTTAGAAACAAAATTGACGTGTCTTTCCGATTTTTCATACTTTTAACTGCAAGAAAGATATTAAGGGTGGAAAGTTTTCAAATTGACCCCCCGTATATTAAGATCAGCAAAGATGGTTTTAAAATCACTTTCTACACTTATGCGAAAAGCGCTATTTTTAACACTTGTTGCACAATATACTAGTATAGTATATTTTTGTGGACGGAAGATATGTATTATGCATGACTGCAAAAATTACTCTTTGTTCTATAAAAAAGTGTGAAGTGATTAAATCATTAATTTAGAGATTGCAAGTAAAGGCTGATTTATTACCTTGAAAAATGATCAAAATAAATCAGCT
>MU192732.1:11827-27597 GCA_016904865.1 Pissodes strobi | reverse complement strand
CTGACCTCGAAACAGGCTTCAAATTTTCATTAAAGTATTCCATGGTACGTATTTATTCATACAAGTAGCCATTGGAGTTAAAGTGTGAAGAGTTGTGAGTCGGTAAATATCACTTACTTGCAACTGCGAGATTTCTACAAATCTACCAATTGACTGAGAAAATCCGTTTTAGGGAGCAGAATTGATAGTTGACATATTGTCATCGTTTTTTTTTTTAATATCAAAGGTTCGTTAAACTGACTACAAGAGTTAATATGACTTCACAGGAAATAAAGGGTTAAAGTTGCATACCATTGCGAAATTAATTTTTAACACAAAGTTTAATTAGATAGGGAATGGCGAAAAGTTGAAATTCAGCTAGCTCACCCTGTATAAAAGGCATCATCATTTCGAAAGTGTCTTTTAATACAGTTTTTGGCGTAGATTTTCGCCAAATAAAAACATTCAATTGTTGACCTAGAAAGCCATGTTTTTACATTTTCCCTGAAGAGTTCATTTTCCCGACATTTTCGAAAAGAGAAGCATTTATAAACTTTTTCTCCTGGAAATTCCCTATCAAACTGTCTAAAAGATATTTTGCCTTATAGAGTTTACTAGAAAAGATATATTCTGTAGTGATCATTTAATGAGAGCTATTAACATAAGAATGTGAGAATCATATTTGTTATTACTGTGGGAAGTCGGTTTCTTAATGAATGTTATTAAAGTACAGGTATCAAATGTCTAATAAATCAATTGACGCATGGTAGTAGAGGAAGAGATAATAAGAACTTCTTTTGCTGAATTATTGAAATACTTTCATTCGTTTGATAAAACGTATCTTAGGCCTAAATTAATTTGCGTTTGCATACCTATGTACGCAAACGCTTCGCTTTCAATGTATGTTAAATTAAAAAATGATTTTTGTTACTAATTTATCATGGTAAAAGTCTGGGTTCTCAACCATGGAGGTAACATACATAAATTGTTAGAAAAAATCAATCAAAATAATCTTACTTGATGTTTGCGACATTTTTTTTATGTTCGGCACACACAAAAGGAAAATCCTATGCCACTCAACGAGCGGTGCGTGTGCGGAGAAGATGCTGGACGTTGGACTTGAAGCAAGGGGAAACTACCTACCTAAATACTTCCTCAAGATAATCATGATGGATCCAAGCTATTCAGAAGGGGCCCTCAGTCCCGGGCACCCCTTAAGGGTCGCCTGACACACTTAAACTTAAAGATGAAAAGAAGATTGGTACATGGAATGTACGAAGCCTGTTTCAAGCAGGAAAGGTAACCAATGTAATCAAGGAAATAAAGAGAATTAATACTGATATACTTGGATGCAGCGAAGTTAGATGACCCAATTCAGGCCACTGTAAGATTGATGGCTGTACTGTATATCACTGTGGAGATACAACAACACAAAACAGAAGTGAAGTAGCTATAATTGTAAACAAAGAAGTGAGCAACTGTGTAATTAATTTTATGGGTATATCAAACAGAGTGGCACTACTTAAAATTAATGCCAAACCTTTTAATATAAATATTATACAGTCATACGCTTCAACCTCAGAAAGCTCAGATCAGGAAATCGAAATATTCTACGGACAGCCCTGAAATATACAAAGAAACAAGAAGTCAATATCCTACTAGTAGATTTCAATGCTAAGGTGGGCAAAAGTTCTGTTGGCAATGTTGTGGGAAATTTTGGACTGGGAGTACGAAATGATAGAGGAGACCGCCTAATCCAGTTTTGTCAAGAAACAGACGAACCCCTTTTTTCAACTACCGCCTCGATGGCTCTACACATGGAAATCTCCAGCTGATTCGCCCCAAAAAGTCGTTAGGAACCAGATTGATTTCATCATCATAAACAAGAGATTACAAAACTCCGTAAAATCCGAAAAAACGTATCCAGGAGTGGATATCCCTTCAGAGCAAGATCAAGATCCGTATGAAGAAAATTCGAAAAAGGAAACCTCAAAAACGCCTAGACATCCAGAGGCTAAAGGACAACACCACAAAAACGGAAGTTAAAGAGGAACTAAACAACAATATTAACAACAATATTAACAACATATCTCTGGATCTAAATTATGAAGACATGGATGTAGAAGATACCTGGAGCAAAATAAAAAAGAATTAAAAAACCGCAATGGATGACAGAAGAAATATTGGATCTTATGGAGGAACGACGAAAACACAGGAATAAGAACGAAAGAGCGTACAAGGAAATAAACAACAAAATCAACAAAAAGATCAAAGAAGCAATGGCTACAGAACGAATGTAGAGAGATTGAAGCCTTGGAACGAAAGCATGATACCTTCAACCTGTACAAGAAAATCAAGACCATGGCAGGAAGCACTAGCTCACGCAGCAGTAACTTAGTCCTGGACAAACAAGGTAGTCTTATAACTGACATTGAAAGAATACTGGAAAGATGGAGAGAATACATGGGAGAGCTGTTCGAGGATGAGCAACGGGCGGAAACCATTATCCAGGCCCAGAAATAACACTCGATGAGGTAATGCATGCAGTAACACGACTAAAAAATAACAAAGCAACCGGATCGGACAATGTTCAGGCGGAAATACTGAAACTTTTGGGAGACACCCCTCTTAAACTACTGACAAGATTACTCAATAAAATATATGAAACGGGAGAATTGCCTAGAGACTGGCTGGTTTCCACGTTTATTCCCATTCCTAAGAAAGCAAATGCTACTAGGTGCTCTGACTACCGTATTATAAGCTTGATGAGTCATACACTGAAAATCCTACTTAGCACCATCCACTCTCGTACATATAGAAAGCTCGAAGAAAACATGAGCAAGGTTCAGTTCGGATTCAAAAGTGGAATGGGAACGCGAGAAGCCCTATTTTCTATACAGGTCCTGATACAGAGAGTCAGGGATGTAAACTGCGATGTCTACGCTTGTTTTATCGATTTCGAGAAGGCGTTTGATAAGGTGTAACACCACAAATTATTTCAAATATTAATAAGACTTGCGCCTCATGAGTAATCTGTATTTACACCAGAGAGCGACTGTGCGTATAGACAACGAAACCTCCCAAGAATTTACAGCGAATCGGGGAGTGCGTCAGGAATTCTGTTTAACACGTATTCCGAAATACTGTTTAGAAAAGCGCTCAGTGAAACAAAAGAAGGCATTAAGATCAATGGAGAGACCATCAATAATAAAGGTATACGGACGATACAGTTCTCATAGCAGATAGTGCTGAGGGATTACAGGAATTAATAGACCGAGTGGTGGAGGCATATGACATATACGGTATGAGGCTTAACGAAGAGGCGCAGTATCACCGGCTTAGGACCGACCAATAACGAAATCTTGGGAACAGCAGATTCAATAACGTATTTGGGCTGCAGCCTGAACAAGGAATGAGATCACTCACGGGAGATCAAATGCCACATAGAAAAAGCCAGAACTGTTTTTAACCGCCTTAGAAAGGTCCTATGTAACATGCACTTGAATATTGCTGTAAGAACACAGGTCCTAAAGTGCTACCTATTCTCCACGCTTCTATATGGAGTGGAAGCCTGGACCTTGACAGATGCTACATCTACACACTTGAAAGCCTTTGAAATGTGCTATCGCCGCATGCTCATTATCTCATACACTTACTATGTCACAAATAACACCGTGATCCAACGAATGCAAAAGCAAGTAGAATTTTGACATAGTGTGAAGGTGAGGTTTAAAAGTTCCGGTTAATTTTATCCGCAGGTTAAATTCGAAGATACTGTCATTCTATAGTTTATGAAAACTGGAAGATAGGGATGTGCAAACCGTTTTCTTTGATCTTGTGCGGTTTAGATTTTAGAGCACATGACGTTGTGTGAAATTTGAGTTCGAATGTTCTAGCATCTCTTAGTTGTCTAGATGATATATGAAATTGGTTTCGTTTCAACAATTCAAGACAATTTAAATAGTTGGTAATTAATTTGTAGCATAAAACAATGTCAAAATTACGCCTACGTTTTAAAACAGATTGATTGTGTTTGTTCTAGATCACTGTAATTAATATCTTCCGCAGGAATGTTCTTTTTAAAAGCTATGTATCTCAAGAACTTTCTCTGGGCACTGTTCAATTTGTCAATATAGACCTGGTAATGGGGATTTCAAACAACCGAGCAATTTTCCAGGTGTGACCTAACCAATGAGGTATATAGTAGCTTTATAGCATCTATATTCTTAAAATCGGATGCGTTTCTCTTAATAAAGCCTAAGATACGCAGGCCCTGATTTCGACAGTTTCCCACAGCCGAAAATGTGAGCCTATAGTCCACCAGGACTCCCAAATCCATAATTATATCCACCCTGTCCAGACTGTTATCATTGATGTGGTAGTTGGGGCAATCCCTTATTAAAGATCTACTGAACCTGATATATTTACATTTACTAATGTTTAAGAACATTTTGTTGTCATTAACATGATGTAATAAAATCTATCAAGGTCTTCCTGTAAAAGTTTAGAGTAGTTATCGTTTTTTATTTATTTAAAGATTTTGAGGTCATCGGCATAAAGAATGAATTTAGAATGGGCGAAACAACTTCCTATATCGTTAATAGACATATTAAACAAAAAGGGAGATAGATGTGCACCCTGAGGTACTCCAGAAGTCACATTAATAGGATCAGAAAAATGATTATTGACCTTTACGATTTGTTGTCTATCCGTCAGAAATGAGCCCATCCAGTCCAAAAAAGTTCCCGAAATTCCACAACAATAAAGTTTATTTATTAACAAACCATGATTAATTTTATCGAAGCCCTTTGAGAAATTTGTATATATTGAGTCCACATTGTAACCATTTTCCAGTTTTTCATAGATAAAATCTGTGTATAAAAGTAGAGTTGTAGTTATGGATTTCTCTTTTACAAAACCATGCTCATTTGTTATAATAAGGTTTTTAAATACTTTTTCTGGATAATTTGTAATTATTGCCTCCATAACCTTTGCTATTTGCTCTAGAGATGGGTCTGCAATTTGAAACGTCATTCTTGTTACCACTATTCTCGTATCTAGGTGTGACGTATGTAGTTTGCCATTTGGTGGGGAAAATACCCGTAGACTGTGAATTGTTAAAAACCAGCCATAAAGGTCTTGACAGAGAAAAAGAACATTCCTTCAGAAAGCCAGGAGAAGATCATCTGGACCCGGCCCTCTTATGTGAATTTATATTTTCTATTTCTCAAATTTCTGATATTTTGAAATTATGAGAGTTTATGTGGAGATCATTTGTGGATATTGGAGGAGGCATTTTTTATATTTATTTCAGTTTCATATATAGATGAGAAATGCTGTGCAAAAGCATTGGCAATATCAGTTGGATCTGAAAATTCTATATTTTCATAAGTAACTAAATTAGGGATATTATCTTGATCGTTTCTTTTGTTTACATATTTCCAGAAGGATTTGACACAATTTTTAATACTTTGTTCTACTTTTTGGACATGATTGTTATAACAGATAGGTACTAGATACATCCTTACAAAGTCTTGGAAGTTCACAGAAACTATGATAATTCTGTGTAGTTGGATTTGACTTATTCATTTTATGAGACCTCTTTTTTTCCATAGTGAGATCTCTAAGTTCTTGACCGAACCAAGCAGGAAACTTAAAATCACATTTAATAGCTATTTTTGGTACAAACTCATTCAGACAGTAATCTATGATTAAATAAAATCTATCTACCGCATCCTTAATATCACAGGCCAAAACAAAATCCCAATCAACATTCAGCAAATAATAATTTATCACAGTTCCCAAAATAAAATCTATATTCCACATGGTTATCAGGAGAACTGTGTATATCATAAACCTTAACATCGAATAACAAAGCTGGAAGATATTTATCACATTTTACCAAGCTATCCCAAGCAGTCACTACTTTTAAGTCACAATTATTTGTAAATATCAAATCTAAAAATACATTATTTACATTAGGAATGTTAATGACCTGTTTTAAATTTGAGTAACACATAGTTGCCGTTATACATTCATTTGCTAAATTATTTTTAATCTCTGAATAAGTATAATAATTATCGTTTTCAAAAAAGACTAGCTTTAACTTTAAAATTGCTTTATTGCTTAAAGAATTTACATCTCATTGACAAAGCACACAAAATTATCGTCTAATACTACCTTAATATGAATATTATCTAATAGAAAGTACAAAATGAAGTAAATATAACAAACAGAAATAATAAACTCGGAAAACAAACGAACATAAAATATAAAAAATACAATTAAAATGTCAGTATGCGTCAAATCAAATGCAGAAAAGTTATATATTTATAAAACCAATCCAATTTAAAAAGGAAATGTCGATTGAATATGTGAACATTCATAAGTGGCAAAAAATAAAAATAACATATAACATTAAAATTTGATGATTACGCATGGTGGAAATCCCCGACCAGAAACACACAAAACACAACCATATTACCGTTGGCGGAGATTATCAGTCAACGATATTACTTACAACCGATTCTCAAAGTATTCAGATAATGTGTAATATGCTTTACCAATCAATAGCTTTTTTTTACCTCGGAACGAAACTTTGGCTGGGGCGCAATAGCTTTAATTTCTGTTGGCAAATAATTGAACATCTTTTTGGCATTGTAAATGACTGAATTTTTTATAAGAGTGGTATTTGGTACAGGAAGAGGTATGTTATTAATATGTCTGATATCATATCTGGCTGCGGGTTTCAGGTACTTGTTTTTGTCCTTATGTATTAGACATACATTTTCCATTATAAATATGGATGTTAGAGTAAGTATTCTTTTAGATATAAATAGCGGTCTACACGAATCCCTCGGTTTCAGCCTATACATGTACCTAATAGCTCGCTTGTGTATTACAAAGATCATATTTGTTAAATACTGGTAAGTATTTCCCCAAAAGCAAATCCCATATCTAAGATGGGAGTCAAACAGGGCAAAGTAAGCCTTCCTTGTACAGGGTCTTTCCTTATATTTAGACAGCGCCTACTACTGGGCTTATTATAAAAGATAGAAGAAAACTTTAAATACAAAAGTTGTAGGATTTATCCTACAACTCCTAGTAAGTAAAAAATACTAACTTGGTTATTTTTTAATGGAACACCTTGTAAATTTTTACATATTTGGATTGCTCGAAAAAGTCTAGACATATTTCATGAATAATGTCCTATACCTATCTCTAACGGTTTTTGAAATATTGACAGTTGAAAATCGATCATTTACCAAGTTTGACAGCTTATAAAATCTAAACGTCTAAAGATAGAACAAAATGGTTTGCACTTTCCTGTATTGGTTTTTCATAAGCGATCGTATGACACTAACTTTAGATTTAACCAGAGGTTAAAAAATCCCGGATAAATTTAACCTCTGGTTAAATAAAAAGTTAGTGTCATACGATAGCTTATGAAAAACCAATACAGGAAAGTGCATACCGTTTTGTTCCATCTTTAGCCGTTTAGATTTTACAAGCTGTCAAACTTGGGAAATGGTCGATTTTAAACTGTCAATATTTCAAAAACCGTTAGAGATAGGTATAGGACATTATTCATTAAATATGTCTAGACTTTTTCGCACAATCCAAATATGGAATAATATACAGGGTGTTCCGTTAAAAAATTACCAAGTTAGTATTTTTTACTTACTTTGCGATATTCATTTGTTTTTTTACCTAACATTTTTTGGCGATTTAGGATAAATCCTACAACTTTTGTATTTAAAGTTTTCTTCTATCTTTTATAATAAGCCCAGTAGGCGCTGTCTAAATATAAGGAAAGACCCTATACACGGCGAATCAAGTTCCCGCGAGACTACTCGAAGTGCATAACAACTAGCAGACAACCAGAGATTACTATATGTGACTGAAACAATAGTTTCTAATCAATATGCAGACCTAAGAAATTAGTACAGATTTGACTATTCACTATCTGATCACTCAAGTAAATGTCCCCAAGCACACACTTAAAATTCATAATATTTGTTTTCTGGGCATTAAAAGTTAGCAAATTTGCATCACACCACCTCTTTATAGCAGTAATACCAAGAGGACACCCTCCCACCAAGTGTTTCCAGGTCATCACTATGCCACAAGATAGTGGTATCATCAGCGAAAAGAGTAAATGACCCTCCACAATCTATGCGAGGTAAGTCGTTAATATACAACAGGAACAGTACAGGACCCAACACTGAACCCTGTGGCTCGTGCGCAGTAATTTCCAATTGACTAGACAAGCTCCCCCCCAAATATACTTGCTGTCTTCCAGAAATATACGACCTAAACCAATCCAGTGAGACACCCCTAAAACCGAACATTCAAGCTTTTGCAACAGTATCCTGTGGTTGACACAGTCAAATGCTTTTGCCAAATCGCAGAACACTGCCGCAGCCACCTGCCATCATTAAGAACAGTATACAAACTCTCTAAGAATGAAAAAATTGCATCATTTGTGCTTTTACCCCTCTGAAAACCAAACTGATCCTTATTTAAAATTTTGTTTTTTATTAAGAAAGATACTACGCGTGTTTTTACTAGCCTCTCAACGACCTTTGACAATGTCGGGAGAAGCGATATTGGCCGAACACTACAAGCCGAAAGAGTATCTCCCCCCCTTATGTACTGGAATAACTATTGAATCCTTAAAGGGTTGTGGAAAACACCCACATAAAATGCTTTATTAAAAACGCCTATATGCTACAAATATGCTATTCCAATTATAACTCAAGGCTAAATATCCCAAAGCTACGTCTGCAGAAAATTCTACCAGTCTTTCCTGGCTTACACCCATAAAGATCCGCCTCCGGACGAAATGGAATCTCACACAAAACTGCCTCATGGTCAGAAATCCCAGCATTCAATACACTGCAAGAGAGCTTCCCTTTATTAGAACACACATGGTCCAAGATGGTCGAGGAAGACTTTGTAATTCTTGTAGGAGAGTCAACACACATTTTCAAGTTTAAAGACCTAAGTAAATTCTGTAAAGAACGAGTATGAGGAGAATTAAAATTACCATAATTAATATTGAAATCTCCAGCCAGAATAACATCAAATTTAGGACAAAAACAAATTAGGAGGGCTTCTAATCGTTCTATAAATATGGCCTCACTGCACAAACTAAAAGTAAACTCAAGGGAGCCGAATAGGTCGAGTCCGGTCAGTCCTCATCGAATGATCATGCGTGCTACGCTATTCTAGTAAATTGTATTCAAACATAGTCGTTATTCTAAGTGCATTCCTTCCTGTATCTGAAGACCAATATACGTACAGTTTGTTTCGAATTAAGCGAGTCGTTATCCATCTGACATACAACCCCTAGCTCAAGGAGGAACGCTGCCAGTAATCCCACTCAGTAGCACGCATCTAGGAAGCGCCCAACTTCCTCTTTGACAATATAATTATATTTAATTACATTGATAAAGTTAAATTGTGTCTGGAAGCTATTCTTCAGAAAAATTAATGTACCCCATGCGTAGAATCATCTCTACAATAGTTACTTATTATGCTATACTTATCTAAATAAACAGGCTCATTCAATTTCAGCCAATGCTCTGTAAGAAGCAATATATCAGGACATTCACATTCATGCACAAAAATATTAAATTCTTCCACCTTACATCTCAAGGACTGTATATTCAATAACAGTCCTTAGGTTTATCTAGCCTAAAAAACACAATCGTTGTCCATTGGGTATTGCTAAGAATTCATTGCTTCATCAACATCATTTTGCATTTGATCTGAGTAGCCGATAGATGGTTCGAGGCAAATGGTACCATTTATTTCTGAACTTGTATTAATATGAATTAGAGAATTATACAATTTTCTGTTTTTCCCCGAAATTTCATTGGCAATAAGCTGGCTAATATCCCCAATAGTCAATGTTTGCTTCGCAGAGCATTAGTTTTCAAATATGAGATAGTTCTTTCTGAAAAATAATCAAGCCTATCCAAGGCAGACTTAAGTTTATGGTTAAATGTTACAACACGTTTTCCCGCATTATGCACAAGCGGTGTAGACAAGATAATAAAATTAGTGTTATTACAAAGTTCAATCTTACCCAGAATGCTGCTCATTTTGAGACATGTATTTAAGCAAAGCAAAGATCATTATTTCCGCCCCAGATCACTTAGGTAGATTATCATCACCCATTATGTAGACAGATGCATCATCAAAATCATTCGTAAAATGTTCAATGCTCCCCGCATGAAGTTCATATTCTCCAACATTTTTTGTTGCAGGTGGAAAGTAAACCGCACAGAACACAAAAACACAGTTTCATACACACACCCTCACCCACAATTCTTCATGTCTAGCTGACGGATGTGGTTAAATATATTTACTTTCAGGTTGTTCTTAATACCAATCATAACACCTCCCCCTCGGTTTTTTCCGGTTGCACTCTGATCCCCATTCTTTTTAAAGATTGTATAATTCTGTAAACCAAACTCAGCATTGTAAAAATCATCATTTAACCAAATTTCCGTTAGTATTAGCACATCATATTCTGCTATATTTATATTCTTTGAAAATTCCTTAGTTTTTGTTCGAAGACCTCTTACATTTTGGTAGTAGATGGAAAGGCTTTTAGTATTTTAGTTATGCATATTCATCAGGTAAGTCTTTGGACTTTAGTAGGGTCTCCCGTAATGTTGCGCTTTGTGAAAATTTCGAGGCGTGTCACACTGGCCATTTTGTTAATTCTAAGGGAGAAATAAATATGGTATTTAATTTTTTGACAATTTATTCAAATTACACACTTTAAAGTACATATTATTGACTATCTTTAACACATAAAAGATAAACAAGCAAATATGTAGATTCTTTGACTCAGGGCTATTCCGGGTATTCATAAGGTGAAATGGCAAGAATTTTCTTTGCTATTACGTTATAAATATGGCTATGTAGTTTCTACCTAACAATCTCGGCAAAATAAATTTTTATGGCTTATTATTAACATTTATTCAACACCAACAATTCATTAATCAGAAATATATTTTTTTGGGTAGATATGTGGATGACATATTTTGCATCTTGACAGGAACCAACAGAAACTTAGATACCTTTTTAACATTTTTAAATTCCCTAAACAATAGAGTTCAATTTACCATGGAAAAAGAATCTAGCGACATTTTAATCTTTTTGGACATAAAGATTACAAAGACAAGAGATTCGCATAAATTTGATATATATAGGAAACCAACAACAACAGATGCAATAATTCATAAAGACTCTAACCAATCTTGGCAAGTAAAACTTTCCGCTTTTCATAGTCTCATCCATAGACTTTTCAGCTTTCCCCTAGACTCGGCGAGTTTCCAAAAAGAAGTATCCATTATCACACAGATTGCAATTAATAACGGTTATAAGCTGGCTTTGATTGACAAATTAATAAAGAAAAAACAGAAGAACATTTTAACTAAACAATTTTATAACCCTACATAGAATTAGAAAAGGAGCTGTTTAAATTTATCAATTATATTCCGAAAATTACAGATAAAGTTTCAAAAAAATTACATAAATTTGGCTGTAAAAAAATTCAGATTAATAAGAATAATCTAGGCAGAAGACTAATAAACAATAAAGACGAAATTGACAAACAATCTAAATCTGGTGTTTACAAAATAAATTGTGTGAACTGTGAAGCTGTATACGTAGGACAAACTGGTCGAAACTTAAATATATTAAAGAACACAAAAAATCGATTTTACATAATATTAAAAACTCTGGCATAGCAAAACATTGTATAGAAAATAACCATTTTATAGATTCGAATAATGTCAAACTTTTACACACGGAAACAAAGAGTACCTAGAAATCCAAGTCACAAAAAACAGACGTTATAAATACGAACGACCAACTGACCTGCTCTTTAAACACCTGCATAATTGACAGTGCAATAAAAACAAAATACCGTCAGACGGTTTAGTAGGGTATAACAATTTTCAGATTTTAGAGATTTTAGTATACAACTACTCTTGATAAAGGCCTCATCAAGCCGAAACATATGCAGAGGAAAATATCTCATTAAATTATTTTAAAACATCTAAAAGCAGTGTACTAATTATTATCCCTAGTATTATTATTCAACGATCTTTCACAGGGATCCTACCGCCGGAACTATTCACATAGAGATGTTTCAAAAAATCTTCGTTTAATCCTGTTATCGTGGAGGCCAATGCATAGGTTCGAAAAAATCTTCGTGAGGTATTCCCATCATTGGTTGTGTCGTGTCCTTGTTTGGGAATGTCAACCAGTAAATTAATTTATACTTTAATTTGCTCTTGTATATATTCCTTTGTTTCCTTCACTTGATTTTTTTTTTCATCCTGGTCCCGTATCTGCCATTTTTGTACAGGGATTCGATATGAGATATGAAGGCAACAGTCAAGACACCTGATCCAAGCATGTAAACTTGAAATACCGTAATCATACATTGAAGGCTCCAATTTCATGATTTTTGGCGTTGCGCCACATGTGCCACATATTTGAGTGGAGGAACCGCTTACTACAGTCAACATTTTACCGTCTATCATCGTGAGCTTAAAAATCATGGTTGATACGTATTTCTTTATTAACCAACGTAATTTTACTTGGTTGGATAAATTTGATTTGATTTGTCATGTTTTTAATTTCCCTTTTTGATAGTTCGACCCATCTCCTTTTCGAATAGATTTTGCCACAAGATGTGGCCTGAGCCTGTGGTTATTTGTAATGGAACAAGACACACTGAAAACAAATTGGAATCGTCCTTTGCGAAACTGTCTTCTTGTTTACAATATCCCTGTTTGTATGTATGTAGAATGTCCACCACTGCTATCTCACCCCCACTTGTAGAAAATTGTGATATCTGAAAAATTTAATGATCGGTCTTCAAAAATGCTCTTTTGCACTTCCATAATCCTGTTAACTGTATGATTAACAAGTTGCTGTAATTTTACTTCCGCCGCTTTATTCGAAACTGTGATAAAATTTTCATCAGGAAAGCATTTCTTTTTAGCTTCCAAAAAGATATTGTAGTTTGGATAGATATTCGCGTTTCGTATTTTAGCTCCTTGTTGCATCAATAAGTACGATTTTTTTGTTAATCTGGCGTCAACATACAATGCCAAAGCTTCTTTTGCTTTCACTGGTAGCATGCTTGGTGATTGATAGGCTTTTTTTTATCTGTGTTGCCCGATTTGGAAAGTACTCGGAAACCTCTTGGACTAATCGTGAGGCATCTCTGCGCCCAGACGATTCCAGACTCTTACGCATAGCAAATGACAATTCTTTCCTTTGATAATATTCTAAAAGCGGCAAAATTCTTTGTCTTTTAGTCTTTTAGCCAAGTTCTTGAAATTCTTTGTTGGTCGGCCTCTTCTTTTACTTGGAGGATTAGGTGAAGTTAAATCAGTTTTCCTTAATGTGATTTTTTCATCAAGCCGCCCTTTTTCCCTTTCTTCAAATAGCTTTTGTCCTCGATTACTATTTCTCCACTTTTTCTATACTGCACTATTAAAAGAACTGATAGTTTGTTTTATTTTGCAATTATCTGTATCACGACATTCTTTTAAATTAAGGTTTAATGATAACCTACTCCAATACTGCAGCTCTCTTTTTGCGAATGACATGATGTCGGAAACAAAAGAGTTCCATAACATCAAAAATCTCAAATAATACAAAGCAAATTATTCTTTAAGACACTTTGAATATGACAAGGAATACTTGTTTAATGACGCGAAAATTATGATGGCGTTGACTTTTGTTTGTTACGTTACCACGGCCTAATAAAAATCTAATAAAAATCTGGAAAGCGCTTAGCTAGAGTATTGTCTTTCAGATAACATATACAAAAATCGTTGAATGCAACTTGTACATTTTGAAATATTTTCTCGTAGTTTATCAAAAATGGCCTCTGTCGTGTTAGAGTAATTGCGAGAGTAGCCATGCCGTTGATTGTTGTAAGATCTTGTGTTGGATCCAAACACAAAGGGTTTTATTATGGCTGTTTTGGGCCACAAGTCACCATTACAAAATTTGATTGTAATCACAAAATTGTGATTGCCTAATTTCGGATTAGGACGTCGTAGGGTGTCTACATGTTATATTTGCGTACGGCATGTCGCTGACATTTGCCATGCGAACCGGATACAAACACAAGAGTTTTATAGATATATTCTATATTGTTGTGGAGGATTCATGTTTTAACTTCCAAATTTTTCGGTTTTCTCTCCACTATCGTTTTGAATTTGTTATATAGAGCCTCTTCGGCTCTGGCTCCAGGATGTAAACAGCACAAGTGCTAGTTTAGTGACCCTAACGAAATACTATTTCCGTTGTCAAGAAAGGTAAAAACTAAAAATGAAAATAGTTAGTAAATACAGAGCCTCTTCGGCTCTGGCTCCAGGATGTAAGCAGCACAAGTGCTAGTTTAGTGACCCTAACGAAATACTATTCCCGTTGTCAAGAAAGGTAAAAATTAAAAATTAAAATAGTTAGTAAATACAATAAAATAGTAAAAAGCTCTTGCAGATTGCCAAGCTTTGAATTGACTTTGACAAGATGACAATTATAATGCCATATTTAATTACTGGTTACTGGTCTTTAGTGTGATATTGAGGTGTTATTTGGCAAATTAATTTGTTTTTGAAGTTTTATATATCTATAATTTAGTGTTATTCACTTAGGAAGAATTTAATGATTTTTGTTGAAAGGATTAATTAATTTTTAAGTGTCTCTTATCAACTTCAGTTTTTAGCAAAGGTAACCATGTGCTATTAAAACTAACTGAAGTTGAAGCAACACATTCATCTTTATTTAATAAAATTAAAGCACTTTCTTTAATTTTACGTTTTTTAGATGAAGGCTCCTTTGCTAAAAAACGTAAAATTAAAGAAAGTGCTTTAATTTTATTAAATAAAGATGAATGTGTTGCTTCAACTTCTGTTAGTTTTAATAGCACATGGTTACCTTTGCTAAAAACTGAAGTTGATAAGGGACACTTAAAAATTAATTAATCCTTTCAACAAAAATCATTAAATTCTTCCTAAGCGAATAACACCAAATTATAGATATATAAAACTTCAAAAACAAATTAATTTTCCAAATAACACCTCAATATGACACTAAAGAACAGTAACCAGTAATTAAATATGGCGTTATAATTGTCATCTTGTCAAAGTCAATTCAAAGCTTGACAATCTGCAAGAGCTTTTTACTGTTTTATTGTATTTACTAACCATTTGCATTTTGGTAAATATTTACTTTGAGCACTTTTCGAATTTTGCAAAAAATTTTTATGTGACGTGTAGAAGACAGTATTAGAAGTGTTTTGTGACACGTTACATATTGCGCAAAACACTTTTGACGCCAAAAATTTGAAAAATAAAAATCATAAATGAAAAAATTAAAAAATCCTTTCAACAAAAATCATTAAATTCTTCCTAAGCGAATAACACCAAATTATAGATATATAAAACTTCAAAAACAAATTAATTTGCCAAATAACACCTCAATATGACACTAAAGAACAGTAACCAGTAATTAAATATGGCATTATAATTGTCATCTTGTCAAAGTCAATTCAAAGCTTGACAATCTGCAAGAGCTTTTTACTGTTTTATTGTATTTACTAACCATTTGCAGTTTGGTAAATATTTACTTTGAGCACTTTTCCAATTTTGCGAAAAAAATTTTATGTGACGTGTAGAAGACAGTATTAGAAGTGTTTTGTGACACGTTACATATTGCGCAAAACACTTTTGACGCCAAAAATT